>JAQIWN010001067.1:0-23515 GCA_034699025.1 Entomobrya cf. arborea Gr-Col-00668
AAGTTTCATAATGCCCCTTTCTTGAATAATATGAATGTAATATACCTACTTGACTTATTCTGTGGAGTTAAGTCATATATATATGCCATTCAAGGTTGTACCTACCCTACAAGCGTGAAATGATGCTGAGGAACATATATGTCTAGGTATGTTGTATGTATTTAGGCAAGCACACAATCAAAATATCTTCTATTCCATTCACAGAGAGCGTCTAAATATGAGTTGACATTACTGGTTCGATGTTACTTCAAGTCACGTCAAATGCCATAAACTGAAGTTAGATGATCAAGCAAAGAAATATGACCTAGAGAGAAATTTTATTCGCACTCTCGCGAGAGAAAGTAAATGAAATGAAATAAAATATGACAGAAATATAAAAGAAGGTCCCGGAACGAGCAACCCTCTGCTTGTGTACCTTATACATTAGATAGCTAGCGCTATCAGAGATCTCTCATTTCATTTCTCTTTAGCACCATTCCTTCATGTCGTATTTAAAATTGTGCCATCGAACTACAAGAACGAGAGATCTTCTACGAGAAATATAAATGAAAGCATGTTCTAACTTTCACAATGCAATGTAGAATTATAATTCAAAAGGACGCGTGGAGTGTGAAAAGAAAACTGTACAAGTTTTGTACTACGCCGGGTAAATGACTAATAAAAAACTTGATGTACTTAACATGTGTACGATGCATCATGGAGGAATGAATGTATGCATTTTTATGTGTCTAGTATTCATGTACAATACACGTGTACAGAGATGTAGTCTATAAAAAATCACTTAACTTTCAAATGCGTTATTTCATTAATATACAAAGCACGTACCAGTCTGGATTTTGGGGACGGATGTAGAATACCTATCACACAGGGATGTGACAGGTAGATTAAGCTGTCTCTCATAATCTCCCTGTCGAAAGAACTCCTCACATACTTTCATACTCCATTTTCTTGAAATCTCCCAAGGACGACATGGATTACAAATGTCCGCACATTTTAAAGCGATTTGACACACAAAATGTCGAACTTCCGGTTGGGTCATGTCCAGCGTGTCAGTATCCAAATACTCCTAAACATATTTTTAAAACAGAAATTTAGTGATGATGGTCCCAAAGTCCCAAACATAAACCAAGATGTGCTTACACTTATCACACACTCATGAATAATGTATATAATATGTTTAAATAATGACATAAATGTGTAACAAGTGAAATGGAATGCCAGGACAGCAAGTGACATGGAATTTGTCACAACGAAAAAGGTTAGAAAATATGCAAGTTTATTTTGCACAACATACCGTCAGTCTATCGAGAAATTCCTTCTGTCGGGTTATGTCAGTTGCTAGAACCAAAGACTTTATTTGATCCTCTACCTCCTGAACGCGTTCTGGTCCTAATACAGTACTTATTCCACTCTCCATCAGACATCCCATTGCCGACCGCCAATGATGATTTTCCAGGACAGATGAATTCTAAAATCAAATTAATTGAGCATTAAATATTTTAAAATCAAATTTGTGCATCATTACCACTCTTGATCTTTTGATCCAACAATACACATCAGTATAATTAGTTTAAAAAATCAGAAAATGCAGCCATAAATACGCACGCAAAATACATTCTTGAATTTTAAGAATAATACAGTATTCAAATCGGACAGATTGACGTGATTTAGCCTGTCATATGAAATAAGATGGACAGCAATAACAAACACGCCATGGAAGAGAAATAGGATTTCAGCAAGTCGTGTTAGTAGTGTAAATGCAAGACAGCACGCAAGCAATGCTTTCTCCTTCCCGAACACTTTTTTCTCATATTAACCCATTTCTTTTTTCTACCACAGCAGCTAGGAATAAAGGATTAGGATGATTAAGATTATTTGCTTGCAGCCATATATTTACCTATATATAATAGTGTGCACATACAGAACAGAAGTACGTTATAGCTAATGATAACAATCAGAATCTTTCTGTTCATGGTAGACTTTCCCCTATCATAACATAGGCTCTAAATATACATCCATATACATAATTTTGGTTGTTTTTCTAATTTTTTTCGTAGCAAACTAGGGCGAATGTTTTCGTATACTCTAATGAAATGATGAATCTTGTTAGAATATGATACAAAAATAGATTTTTAAAACTCTGTTCTTCAAGCATAAGTACTACATGTATACACGTAAGTAATGTACGCATAATATCATGCTAACACTTCTTGAATGAGTATACTTTCCACTCTCATCATCATCATAATCATCACAAAAATAAACAAAGGTACGCTGTATTCTGTCTAGCTAAAAATATAATAAGTATAAATATAGAAAGAGTAGAGCCATATCTCCAAACTCCAAACTTATCACAAGAGAGAACTGCGAGTTCCAAATAAATGAATATTACTTTATCCAAAGCAGTGAACCCTTATTATTGTAAGTAGTTCTATACTTCATAGCACAAAAGGTATATGCATGATATGTCATCAGCTCCCATTTTATACATAATTCCAACCTGTAGTCCGATAAATCGGCTTTATTGCTACAATGGAGTTTGAACTTTCTCCCAAGTAAGTATTTTTACTACTATCTCTTTTATCTTGTTACCTTCCCAAAATATCTATCTTTCCCTTTGCTTGCGTGTAACCTACCACCTACCACACCACATACCAAAATACTGTAGCATGGAAGTATATAATTCTATCATATTAAATTCTATTGACAAACAGAGTTTGGGGATTTATTTTGTCAATCTATGAAGTTATGCCGTTTGAAGTTTTGGGGAATAAAGGGAAATGACTGTGAAGAGAGGACTGTCAGAGCCATCACATCATCATCATGTTTAATGTGCATGTGTAACATAAAGTAAAGCTCTCTCCTTTGTCTACATTTTCTAGGTAGTATTTTTGGGGCGTTGCTTCGCTTTCTCATATTTTCGTATTCTGTGGTGATGATCCTGCGGAAGAAAGTTCAGCAAAAAAGATATATAATATTCAGTAGACATGAAATGTATAAAATATTATTATGCCGTGGAAAGATAGATTTGTATTTATTTTTGTCATCGCCATTTTCCTACTGATGCCGTGGAGCAAAAAAGCTGTTTTGTAGCTTTAAAAAATAAATTCGCGTGTTCTACTGTAGGAAATTCTGTTTTTGTTTTTTGATGAATTGCAATTGCATCAATTCTGCCCTCGATAGACAAACCAACAAAAGCGTGGCTTGCATGAGAGGCCATTCTTTACCAACCTCTAAGCAAAATTGTCTTGAGGTCTCTACTTGATTATCATACAGTGTTCGTAGTCCTGTTTATATGAAAAGAGCAAGAGTAGCAAAATATAAAAGACTCGCAATCCGATTCGGTTCGGGGTATATAAATAACGAATTTTCTTAAACACATCGTCATATGAACATATCATACATTTCATAAATGCTGTTGATTTCATTTCTTGTCACGAAGTTTTCATTTGTAACCCACCAGATTCATTCTACCGTGTAGCAGTGCTATGCTTTTCTGTAGATTTGATTTTGAATCCTTTGTTTTTACTACGTGCATATTATAAAAGTTGCATATTTTTGATGGAATTGTGAGCATACATCTAAGTTTTTTTACATTTGTTTTCTTTAATCTGACATGAATTTCATTTTTTCATAAGAACTTGTGTACTCCTGTGCGGTGCGCGCACTAACTGTCTCGCTACACGCATATGGGAACAATTTTGTCTAGTAATTTAATGAATAAGGGGAAGGGAAAAAAGGTTGAAATACGTCATCAGGTTACACGTGCAAACCCTACCAAGTAACTTATGAGCTTCCTATTTAATACATAAAAGACGATAAATGTTTATTCATCCTGGAGAGTAGAGAATAGAGCATAATATATAAAAGTGTGTAGTGAGTTTCCACGCTTTAGCATGTCCTCCTTTCCTTTTTTGTGTACCAAATTTTATGTTTATAATAAAAAACAGCCAGAAATGGGAAAGTTTTTATAGCAATGTATACATTAAATGTAAATGCCAAGTGTTCAAAATTCATGATTTTTTTTCGGGAGGTTCCAGAGGATGTAATTTTTCAGTTTCCTTATTATGTGGCCTAAGTGAAAATACTGCGCATAGGTATATATCTATGTTTGATAAGTATGTGAATGTAATGCAGTTAATGGGCTACATAGGGAGTAAATTAAGATGTCACTTTCACCTTGTACAGAGCAGCCAAATGATTGGAAGTTGCAATGAGGAAAGGTTGATTTACACCGGGATGATCCAAGTCATGTGTTACGGCAGCAAGTAGAGCGCAAAAAATCTCAAGTGGTGTTAAATGATCTAAAATCATACTCTCTTGGAGGAAGCAATGCATGGCTTGAGTTACATCAGCAGCGTGAACAGCGTTGTGGTATGGGTTTCGCCAGTGATATCCATCCTCAATGATGGCTACGAAAAAAGAGAACATTTTAGGTCAGTAAACAAGTTGGAATTTGCGTATTTGTACGTTATAAGCTTTGTATTCGAAATTCCAATTAGACAATAACATATATTTCAGGCCATATAGTCTAAACTACAATAACCTTGATTGCTACAATTTCTTTTTCAATATCTAAATTAGTACCCAATAGAAAAGGAGAATAAGTAAGAGAGCTTTTATGTCACTTAAGACAAAAGCTTGCATAATTACAAACCGAGTTGAAAATAATTTTTAAGCAATATAGCACCAAAGTAGTAGCTACATTCGGAACATACTTCTTAATTCTTCATATCTACATACAACTACAGAGACGCAACCGGTTAATCTTCAATCCTAGTATAATTGTTAAAAAGTCAAACTAAACATTTTGGACAAATTCTTGAGCATTAAAAACATTCGTTGTAGTTGCAGCTAGAAATGAAAAGCTGGCTATTTTTATTAGCCGGTAGCATTAAAATTATTTTTTTAAACGATGTTGCATCAACAATTAGTGTGCACTTCAAATGCCAAAATGCTGCATAAAAATTAAACAAACATTTTACAATGCAAAATGCTGAACAAACGTAACGCTAGGGTAATGTAAAGCAATAGACTACTCGATAAGAATCCATGTAAAATTGGCTACAATTCCTGTTTTGCGGAATTAATTGCATTTATGTGTTTTAATATCATAAAAAGTTATTTGATGATTCAAAGACGTCATTGCTTTTTTCAAAGTACTTAAAATAAAATCATCAACAAAAGGTATATAATGGTGAACTGCAAAAAGTATGCAACTTAGTAAATTATTCTTATTCATTCATATGAGATGGAAAATTGTTTGGAAAACTACAAGTTGATTTTCTTTGAGCTGCTGACGTCAGAATTCAAGGCTAGAACATTTAAAAAAATTATTTATAAAGTGTGAAATAAATAAACACTTTTACTGGTCAAGTGCAACTATAAAAAATGAAATTGTAAGTAGCTAAACTGGTAATTTAGATTTAGCGCATGCATATATTATTATATAAGGAGATGTACTGTATATAACAGTGCATTTTCATATCCTGTCGTCAATTTTTTATCAAAGCCTACATCTATCGTGACGCACGTGAATTGTCAACGTCCCGTAGCTGTAGTCCTTTCCGCATTTTCATAATTCGATGTACTACGTTATGCAAATAAAAATGTGCATTGCTGCTGTCTGACTATTTTCGTTAATTATCCAACTCAACGCAAAGATTTGCTATTTCGCTCCCTAACTGTTTGTTTAACCATCCTGTATGAGCTATTTATGTACATAATAGATTATAAGTGTGTTGTTTACTTTTACTTAAGCACTGAATACCCTTTTTCACTTTCACAAATATTTTAAAACATGCAAACAACAGTGGGTGGTATTATTTTTATAAAAAGTTTAAATATGTCACGCTCATATAGGCTTAGAAGTGTAAATACAATAAAGTTATGTTTTACTTACAGAATAATTTCCATACGCTAACGGGATCCAAATTGAAGTGCTCTATTAGTCCATAATCTTTGAACAGATGAACACATAAGTTAGGAAGTGGACGGCCTGTAAAAATAACCAAACATAATAGGTGCAAAATTTGCGATAAATTCAGTAGGCTGAACGTGAAAGTGTACTTCAACATACGCACAGCTTAAAAAAAGTGTGGACAGAAATAAGAGTTTCACTCTTCATAGTCTATTTTTTGCTGGAGGATTTACATTACGAGTACTTGGCTACATACTTATCGATATTTGAATTTAACTGGGCTTGATGATATCGGGATCACGATAGCATAGTAATACGAGAATGAACGTAAAAGAAGAATACGTCTAGAATTATTTTACGAGGTATAATGACTGAATAAATTAGTCATTAGGTTTTCGACTACATTAATTAACGCAGAGGATAATATTACCATACCAAGAATTAATGATGCGTACATGTAAAAGCATCCTCTCACATTCGAGTCGTAGTTTTCACTTTCGATGAAACTGTAATCTGCAAGCTCAGATCCCGAATCCCGATGACTTGAAAACTAAACTATAGCTTGTATTTTAAATACCCCTTTTCAACATATCAATGTACTACTGTTACTGAACTACATTTAGAACATGGTATATTATTAATCATGAACATAGAATTTCCTTGTATTTAGTTACTAAATAAAATTATTTTTAGTAAAGTAGAAATAAGAAAAAAGGCTTCTAAACGGCTAATTCCAAGTAATACAAGTTACAAGGTAGATTTTCTCTCATAAAGTTTAAATATTTCATTGTTCTGATGACTGAATTAATTACAACCACTTGGGAAACTCACCATGTTTGAAAGATAAAGTGAAACGGTTGTCCATTAAAAAATAACATAAGAGACAACTTTACTTATACTTTGGAGCAAAATGAAAATGAAGCCTTATAATTAAAATGATCCCGAGAAGTTAATTACTATAAACATATTATGCACACACATTAATTTGAGGGAAAGAGATAATATTTTATTTTTATTTATTACATAGTTTATATTATGGGAAGAAGTTGTTCCAGAAGGTATACATAGATGCATAAAGTACATCTCATATACCATGCATGTTGAAGGTAAAGTATAAACTCTAAAGTGAAAGTATTCACGCAAACGCTTTCTTCGTTGAACTGGGATTTCCCATTGTAACTAAAGCATGCACTAGAAAAACCACAGTGTTTTCCCATCATTGCAGATCCCATCTTCTTATTTTGCCCTTACTTGACATGTCATTTAACACTCAGAAAATGTAGTAGAGCGGGAGACCGTATGTAGACTGTAGACGAAGACTTATTTCTGTTCTCTCAACTCAACGTCTGTGGCATTTGTACTGAATTAAACCTAATACCATTCTACTGGCTAGGCTGCTTGACGCTTCGTAATAAATATGGGGTGGTGGTGGAAAGGCTTGTTCGTTCCTATATTATTAACCGTTCTCTCTTCTAAAGAATGAATTGTCAGTTTGAAAGTTGTATTACCAAGAAGCATATGACGGGCGTTCGTTCGAATCGTCTATTCCTTTTTTTAATGTATGTTTTGTAATACCAAAACAAGCCTATATACAAGTGTTTTATAAAAGCGACAAGACTTGAAAAGTTGGTAAACCAACTTCTTAACAATCGCATTCGTTTGCTTGACTTGCTGGTTGACTCGGTTTTAAGGCTTGTCAACTTTTGTGAAATGGCCAAATTTAGAACAAGAGTCGACTCTGTCTTCTTTGCTCGTTTCCTGCCTGTTTTTGCTGATACTTGTAAAGAAATGTATGAATGTACTAATATCGTTAGATATATAGTCGTTGTCATCTACGCTGCTCTACCACCTCCCATTTTCCATGTCTCTCTGTTTGTACGATATGCGAAATAGTACGAAATACGTATGTTGTAAAACTCATGAAAGGGATTGTTTTACAACTCTTCGAGCGTTATGCCTTTTCTATGAGTTTTCTCCGTTGATACGTGTATGTGTGTGTTGGCTGTTCACTTTCTCTCTGATTTAAACTTTGTCATAAGCATTTTACACACACACACAAATACTCGCACACGTTCCTCAAAAAGATTCCGATCCGTTGTAGCTAATTTAACGCCTTCTTTGAGCGAAGCCGTTTGTTCTTCGCTTGTCCTGATAGAGAGAGTGAAAGGACTAAAACCAGTTACATGCTTCTCAAGGATTTCGACGTGCGAACAAACTGCAAACTTAGCTTTGGGTTTCTGCGGAACTCAAGTTGAATGTGTGCAAAAGCATGTATTATTGGATATCACAGCAGTTATGTACTTTTTACTGCGCCAATATTCTGAATTAGTAGTATTTTTGGTATGATGGTAGTAGAAGTTCAAGCCATGTGTAACTTCGCATAAATTTTTAAGCAGAGTAGCAGCTTCCAAAAAAAAGTTTGCTGTATCGTTCACTTCACAGTTTGTGTAATCAATCACGAAAATGTCTATGTAATGTATATATTTCGCTTTTAGAGTATAGCACGAGAGCACAAACTCAGACATCGTAAAAATCCTTGCTTGTGTTTTGCTAAATACTAAATGCTTGTATCTGAAAAAGAAGTGTGCATGAATGTCTGTTGATATATATTTTTTAAATAAATTTTCTAGCTAGGGTCTCTGGGGGTTTATTAGTGATACATGTACATTGTATAGCTTTGTGACATTTTGTAATTCTTCTTATTTTCAATTTCGAGATTGTATTTATAATTGCATCATCACTTACCTCCCGTCACATTATCGAGTATGAAAGCGTTAAATGCCCAATTGTTGATTCTGTCGAGGACGAAATTGGTTTGGTATGTGGAAAGATCGTCAACCAGCGTTGGATCTTTGAATAGGTAAGTACGAACATATTTTCGTCGCCTTCTGCGGCGCTGTACTGTCAAGAATGGACCTGTGTGTAAGGGACGGTTGTTTCGACAGTCCAGTGTTTCCAGAAGTATCCATTCTGACTCTGATATGTCATGATGTTCCACCTCTGTTGCTGATTCACTCATTGTGGTATCTGAAATTCAAAGACAAAACATGCAAATGTATAAAAAATACTTCATCTAACACATTTATCCTGCTATTCATACTTTAATAAATGTACATAGATAATTCAATTGTGAATTTATTCCTGCATCCTTCTTCTACAAAACGGATGCTATATTTAGCTCGTAGTTTGTATTTTGTATGTAGGATGCAGTATTTTTTTCTGATCAGTCGTGAAACTAAATTACGTACAAATTTAATAAAAACGCCGAGAGCTGTATCATTCCTGTGGAGTCATAAACTTCTAAATTAAATCACAGCCGTATTTGGTAATGAATTTCAATTTCTCTTACAAGAACCCATAAAGCCGGCTTTCGAACACCACTTCAACTTTGGGGCTACTTTGTACACATTTAAAAATCATTTTGGAAATAATGTAATGGACCATCTACCTCAAACTACGGAGAGATCTATATGTATGGGCTTGCATGTCTGTCTCAAGTAGTTTTATGTAGTATATGATGTGAGTAGATGTGCTACCAGAATGTGGTACATTTTCGATGTATTTACCATTATAGCCTACCATTTTTGAAAGTTCTCCGACATTAGTAAATATATCACGAACCTAACGGGAAGATAAAACAGGAACATGGTTTAAGAGCAAGAAGGAAAGAGGATATACCCGGAGGGGAGTAAAGTACTGTGGTGGTACATACACAGTGGTATTTCACCAGTATTTCTCAACCTTTTTAGCTATTTTCTTGGAAGAAAATTTGTAGCGGTTGATAGCATTGCTCTGACTTTAGAGGAAAAGCCGAGCAACTTAAGTGAAACAAAATTACTCCCCTTCTGCTTTGGTTAAACCCATATATTTACAGAATTGATGATGCTTTACTTTTTACGGAATGAATATAGAATAAGTTATTTCCTCAGGAGTTTTATTGACTCAAAGAGATTCTTATTCTGTCTATGTCCCAGCTTCAAATTCGTGTAATTCTCCTACACATTTTCCCTCACAATCATCAAAAGACGCAGCAAGGAAAACGGATATGATGCCCGTTGTGTTACTTATTGGGTTGAATTCGATCAGATCATGTAAAAATGTGTACAATAATAACTCCATACTTGTCAAAGCACCATATGCTGTATAAAAAATACCCGCTTTTTAAACCGAATTCGCACAAGAAGCGGAAGGAAAAACAAATCAAATCCAGAAATAAATTTTACATTCAAGCCTGTGTACAATTTTAAGAATGACTCTAGAGAGAACGCCATTGCCGCCTGCCTGCTTGCGTTTTGTTGTCAATAAATTGATGTATCCCTTTTTCGTACTAATAAACAAGTAATTGTGTTCCCTGGAAGGGTTGTTGAGAAAACTGACGGACATAAGTCACGTAGCTTCCATTAAAGAAACATATTTGTAAAAGAGCGAATACATACACAGGAGGTGTAAAGATGGATTGAATTTGGTCAGGAAATTGCCTATGATGCTCGCTAAAAATTCCTTCGAGGTAGGCGAAAAGCCTTTCGAAATTGAGAATGCTTTTTTTTTTCTTCAAAACATTTTATCATTTAGAGAGTCTAGAGAAAATTGAGCAAGAAACGAAACTGCATCTTTTGCTTGTTCAGAAAATCAATTTTTGCACATATTTAAGAGTGCATAAATGCTACGTACAGCAGTGTGAAAGTGTGCTAGTACGTACACTTCATAAGAAGGTGGTTGATTCTGTTGTGATTTGTGATATTGTAGTAAATGTTAAATGGATAAAGTGCCTACAGCAAATCCCCTGAACAAGATTGGTGGTTGTATATGGCACGCTGACATATACAAAATTAATCATTTGAAAGTCGTTAATTCACGGGCTACTATGATATATTCCCATCTCACCAAATTCACAAGGACATGACGTGACTACGGCGGTTGACCTAAATGATGATAGCGGCGGTGGTGGAACACCATCCACTTTCACAACTTGTATCCCATTTTTCCTCAAAGAAAAAGGTTCCAAAGAGGGAATGCCAGCAAAAGGATCTACCTCTGGCCATATAAATAGCCGGTACATCCATGGTCCAACGATGAGAAATTTTTCTGTCATTTTGATCGAAGGGTTTATGGAACTTAATTTTGAAGTGCACTCAACAAATACACTTCTACAACGAGCAAAGAACTAGCAACTCTTTTAACCAACAAAACTAACATAAAGTTTATTGAAGGGATTTGATTGGTGGACGTACATATTTTCAGAGCTGAACACACATGAAACTAATTTCTCAAACCCTTGCTTAAGTGCAACAAACACTCTCCTTACAAAAAAAGTATATTGCAAAAATTGTAATCTTGTTAAAAATTGTGTAACATTGTCTGGAGTAGCTTGGACATAGGAATGGTAAAAAGTTGGTGCCTGATCTATAACTGTGGAATTACCACTAAAGTTTCACCTGCTTTTATAGACAGTTTGATGGTTGGTGGAATGGCCAGTATATAGTTTCGGAGAAAAAACTTGGTTTTTTCATAAGATTTTTTCTCAACTTAATTGATTTCATTTGATTTTCGTCACAATCTCTCCGAGAACTTGGCTACTTTTTACATTATTGATGCGCACACGTACCTCTACTTAGAATCGTGTACTTCTGTAGGGAATGAAAATGTTATGGGGGACGTTGTGCGCACAATATATTCTCATAAAAGTAGACAAAGAACTGACAGGTCAAACAACATTTGTATGCAAGCTCAGTCTGCGTTGTAGCTCTATTTATTATGATATACCGTGTTTTGTTGTGTGTGATACGGAAAGATTCCAAAAGGCTTGACTTTTTTTGTGCTGAGTAAGCTACATTTTATGTTCTGGTTTATTACAAAAATGTACATTTCTTTTTCCATGTAAATCATGCGATTATAAAACCAGCATCACTTTTAAAATACATTCGATTGTAATAGACACATCAGAAAACTTTTTTTCTTTGGACAGAAAAAAAGAGATTTACAATCATGTAACATCTTTACCAGGGTGAGAATTATGATGAATGTTTTTTAAACAACAAAAAAATGGCTTTTGGGAACCAAACAAGAGCATGTAACGTTGAATAAAAATCCGAGGATTTATCCAAACAAATGATGACAGCTATCATATCAGTACAGGTCGTAATTTTGCTGTAGTGAACAGTTTTGGCAGAAACGTAAATAAATTATAGTTTAGTTTGGAATCGCTGAAAAGAAACTAGACAGGCGGATGAAATCATGGTGGTGGTACTTCGAAACAAAAAATAATGCTGTACACCTATTTAGTTTTAGTTCAGTGTATCGAATGAAATATTTTACAGGAATTTTAATATCAGAAAGGGTGAAAATAATACATACCAAGTGGACCTTGTGACATTTTACGAAATTTTAAATTGAAATGTTAGGTTGCCTCTCAAGAGTTAAAATAATTATTTAAGATTCTCTAGGGAATCTCTACAAGATCATGATACATATTATATAGCTTCTTTACACAAACAGTTCTCCTAAGCTCTTGTTAGATGTGAGTTCTTACATCTTGTAAAGCGACTTTTATAAGATAGTACTTCCCAGTTCTATTTTATAGTATTTTTTTTGAGTTTTACAGAATATATACTGCGAATAATACAATCCACTGCAAAAAATTCTTATCTAAGAGAGCACGGTTTTTTCTCTCGTTTATACCTGAATATTACAATGCTGCTATAAAGCAGAGATTATTCTGTGAAAAATGGTAAGCAGTGTTTTGCAAGCCCTCCGTGAAAGAGACAAAAACTAATTTTTCTTCTCCATGATGTTCTCTACTGAACAGTGTATATATGCAAATTTACTCACATTTTGTAAGAAAAAAAAGTAAAGTGCTTTGTAGCTACGGGCTAGGAGAGGCTCTCGCAGTTCATGGTCAGAGATGAGATGAGAATATGCAACAGAGAGGAGAATCTTTCAGGGAGAAAATCATATACATAAGGATAACATCACTTGGGCATTTGAGAAGAAGAAAAAAATATTCCTGGCGTACATGGCATATTGTAGGTATTACGGAAGGAGAAAAAACTAGTTATATTTTTTCTGATATGCTGATCCCTACGTCGCATGAATTACATGACTCGAACCAATTAGTGAAGTTTGTAATATTAATGATAAAACTCTACATTTTTTTATTTCTGAATTAGTTTTCACATCCAACATCCTTCAGGCTTACACCAGCAGCAGACACGAATGGAATTATAGATTTTGATGCAGATGAAAACTTGGTGGTGAAGGAGAAGAAGTAGAGAACTTTTTATAGAGTAAATATATGGCACGTGGAAAATAAAGCTCAGCTTAAAACATAAATATACAAGGATGCGTTGAACATTGATATAAAATAAGATAAATAAATATGCTTCTGATATTAAAAGCTGTAGAGTAGACCAGATATATTGAGTTTTACAATATTTTAACTGGTAAAATATGTGTGTCTATCTCCCAATGAAAACCTACAATTACAGTTCCGTCTCATCATCCAAATTTGGATCACTCTCACCCAAATTTGGCTGTGCCAAAAATGGATGAGTTGGAAGGGAAAAATATTTTCGATCTTAAAATAAATACGAATTTGGATGAGTGCTCTATAAAAAATAAAATTAAAAAACTTAATTTTTGCACGGTCAATGAAAAATTTTCAACAGGTAAAATGTTCGAAATTTAATGAGGAATTTAAATCTACAATAATAGCATTTACCGTTCAAAATATTAACAACGTTCATATCGATTTAATTAATGATCACACATCACTCATTCAAATTTGGATGAGAATCATCCAAAAATGGAAGAATTGGTATGAAAATATGATTTTTTCATCAACTGTTCGATTTTAGGACGAAACTCATCCAATTTTGGCACAGCCAAATTTGGATGATGAGGCGGCACTGAAATACCGAGAGGGTTTTATAATATACATGCTGATGTGCAAATGAAGCATCCCTTCCAGCTTGTGTTTGACATGCACTATCAGTTTAGTTGAGGGCAATTCGTAAAAAAACATACGTGTCTCACAAACAAAAATAACAAACGAGAATCGTTTTAAAATTATGCTGGTACATCTCTTGTATGCATTGAGTTAATTATTAAGAAAAATTAAATCTGTGAAAGACTTCGAATAGACATATGCCTCTCACTATAATAAATTAACCTGGTTTATAAATTTAATTGCAATTTAGCCCTTGTTCAAATATATACGGATTATTATGGCCTTACTTGATCTGAACCGATCTAGATTTTGCTCAGTAAATATATTCAATGCATCATCTTAGGTTAAGATGATCAAAGGTGCCGAATATTTGGGGGTTTCTTTTTAGAATCAAATGAAACGTTACATTGTTTTAAAAACAAAAATATTTTTTTCGAATCCGGAAACTTTAAAGCAAACTATTTTAATTTTATACTATCTCTGTTAATATGCATAATTATGATTGTACTCTATTAGTAACTCTGACGCACGAAGAGAAACACAGAAGCAATATCAAATTATATTTTGTCTACATTATTTTAAGAATTTTTACATACTCTTTTAATCCAGCCCAAGCCCAGCTAAACATTATTTTCCATTTACCAGGAGCCGACTGGGCTGGGTTAATAATTACATTCTGCTTTATTATACTAACTCGTCTTCCTGATTTTAAGTAATTAAGGCACGTGCTTACGAGTAATAAGTCTCCTTCCTGAACTTCCTAACTTTTCAAAATAAATTAATGAACATTTAAATTAAAAAACGTGAGTTTATTCCCATTACACCTTTATCTAATAAAATTGTACCTAAAATGGAACTGTAAGATGTAATTTGTTTACTTAGCATGTACACAATCACTTTCATGTCAGTTTTTGACAACATGGCAGTAAACTATCCAGAACCATTATACAATTTTCTCCTTTGAGCCCGTTGAAGATGTATCCATTAATTGATGTAGAAAGCGTATTTTCCTCTAATTATGAAAAACCTATTCGTAATATATTAATGAACTGTTTGAATTCCTCGTACACATTAGTTCCATTCAAAAAGTCTTTCATCCTGAATGTGTGTGCTTGTTTATAAGAAGAGCATATTATTCATATAATATTTCTTCTACTTCAAATGAAATGTTTTACTTTTGAACCCTTTTTAACCTAAATACAACTTAGCTGATTTACATTTGTCCTTCTCCGCAACTTCTTTCTAATTAGCACTTCATTATCTATACTCCGAAAATTCAGCTTTCATTTGATTTCAGAACTATAAGTTAATTAAAGTCCCTTCAGTCAATGCTTATAATTTTCAATATATTTTTTTTTTGAATCTTGAAGCATATATGTCGCTTTAATGATGAATTATAAATTGCAAATGTATTCGCAAAGCCTAGAAGGGAAATTTCGTTCTACAATACGTACATTCTGTGTATATTTATGTGTCGATATGAAAAACAAGTTTATGAATTCGCATGATAAATTGTAAATATATTTATACAAATAGGAGACGTCAGTAGATGTAACTACGACCCAAACCCAAGTTTCTTAACTATTTCAATTTTTACCATTGAATGCCGATGTTGGGGTGAAGTAAAAATGGCATTTTGAGCATGTCGTCAGAAATAGAGGGGTAGTGGCAAGCGCATGGCTTTTTTATTAACATTTTCTCATTTCGCGAGATAGGGTTTCATTAACTGGGAAAGTAGTACTTGAAACGCTTCATCTCACGTCATCATACAAGTAATCTTTGAAAAGTGTATAATGACAACACTCCACTAAACACCACAGACGTATAAGTAGTAGTAGTGGTGGAAATAAAAATAATCTTCTTGTTATGTCGTGCAAACAAGGCTGAAGGATGTACGTGGTGAATAGTTCGTCGTGAATGCTATATAATATCTAAGGAGAAAGAGGGCAAGGTATTGCAAACCTCATTTGCGGACTTCTCCAAAGTAGAAAAAAAGTAAAGAGGGAAAGCAGAGAGCATCAAGAGAGAAAGCATTAGTTACCGACCGAAAGTAAAAGGTATAACGAGGGTGAAAGAGGCTTAAGTAAAAGGGACATATGGACGGTTTGAAGAGCTTGTAAGATGAAGTTGACTACTAAATCGAATAAAAAAGTTAGCAGCTGGAGCCATTTTCTCTCATAAAAGTATATTTTTACGGAGTACTTTCATTCCAGCAGAATTATTGAGCAGACTTCTGAGGTTCCTTAAAATATGACATGTACATAGATGTCTGTCTTTCAGAATAAGGACTTACGGTCGCTCTGTAATGTGTTACATGATATATACTTATGCATCAATTTCTCTAAGTTGTAAGCATATTCCAAGGGCTTTTGCAGTTCATAACAGAATTCATAATATATAAAAATTACATTATGAAGTTTAGCGCTTATAAATCTGTAATACAAGAGTATATATATACCTCATGATTATGATGAAGGAGAAGGTATGTTGTTTCATCCCACATATTTTACCTTCTCGGAAACTAAGATGAGGAAAAAATTTATGAGATGCTTACCTAGAGTGGCTAAATAAAATGTTAAAAGTAGTCAACCCAGCTCATTACAAGCAGCACATGGGAAAGGGTTTTAGTTCTTCATTCTTGTGTCTGATGCTTTACAAAAACATCACATTAGAGAGAGTATAAATCTTCAATCTCATTCATCTCAAATATAACATAATATATATAAAAAAAAAACGGAGAATAGTCTCTAGAGTAGGGAAAATGAAATGAGAGATGGATGTACCTGCGACTTTCCCCAATGTTTTCACCAGCATGCTCTTGTGTTGGTTAACATGGAGTCTGTGTTTTGTGAGTGTAGAGGATGAGAAAACGGATTTATATGATATTAACCTGAAACGGATTTTCAGGTAAGTGAGCATTGAAAATAGTAATAATACTATTAATGACAATAATATTATTAATACCATAATAAGTGAAGCTCATCCTTTATATATTTTTTATAATAAGATTTGACAGGATCCTGTTATGTACTTGACATTCTAGAGAGAGAGAGATGGAGAGAAAGCATTATATTTTGCTGCACGACGCAATTTTAACAAGCAACTTGGGTTTTCTTTTATGTTGTGGAATACTTTTGGTTGAAAAGAAAAGATAGATCCATGTAAGTCAATGAGATACAAAACTACACAAATAAAATATCATTTGATATAAGTACTTTCCTTCGCGTGATATTATGATTCCCCCCACAATGAAAACATATTCAGGTACCCATCCACGTATCAATTATGGCCAATATAGTAATTTCATGTAACCTTATGTTTTGTTGTTAAAATTTTATTTATTTCGGTTCAATCCATACTTGTGTTCTAAGTAAGTGTATATACCACAAAATATATCTATATATATATAGTCAACTACACACATCAACTTCAGAATAATCCTCTAGCCTCATTATTTCTAGTGGAATCTTGTCTATATGTGGGGATGCCTTTGTAGTTTTGATTTCATTTGAAACGGCGGATTTTACTGGCGCGTGTTATAAATTTTAATGAGTAAATACTACACATATAGCCCTACAGACTTGTCATCCACTTGTAAATTTACTTTTTGCTCAAGTTTGCTGGATTTTGAAAATCTCACATTAATAAAGTGGGAGGAACGGAACAAGTCAGAATATTTATGCCACAGGTAAAAACGTACCTAAGTCATAATGCCCCAATAGAATGGCTCCAAGAGTATGTTCGCTATTACATTTTGATACAGCACTGCACTATTCAGAAAATGAGCGTGGTGAAAGCATTTAGGTTTTCAGAATAAGAACTTGTTTTTCTCGTGGTCGATATTTTACGCGAATGAAGCTACAAAATACATAATTCAGCATTTATTTGCTAACTTTACCAGAAATATTATGCGAATTAATTATTAACAAAATCTCATCAATTACTATATTTCATTCTTTTATTTACCTAAATTTGGTGGGTGATGTGATGAATTAGTTTCACTTCCATGTAGCTTTTCTACGCGTTTTACTACTACGTATTGAATACTTTAGAGTAGTGTATCCAGGCTTTGTGTCAATAGTTGGGAAGTAAACAAATTATGAATGAATTTCCTTATCTTATGTGGAAACCTCCAAAAACTGAATTATCCACTCAAAAATCAAAACTCACTCAGATATTTTTGCTCTGTTCAATCAACTCGATATAAACTTAAAACAAACAAAATGGAGCATGGATCGATATGATAATACGTTTTTAACTTTTAGACAAGCTGTTTTCGCGAAGTTGAGTTGACTTTGACATACACTCTCTCGCATAAAATTATGCTGATTCAAGTTCCAGGTCAATGTCTATTCTGTAAGCAGACACAAAGACAGCTACTACAAAAGCTCACGCTCTTATATTTTTGAATCATGGAACGCCAAGTTTTTCTATTAAACAATACACACTTTGCGCAGTAAGCTTTTGAAGATGTTATACTAATATACGTCAGCATTGTTAGAGCAAGCTTTGTGTGAAAACGACAAACATGTAAACTACGACTTCACTTAAGCAACTTTATTCAAGTCAACAAGTCATAAATGAAATCTGCGAGAAAAATATTTTTATGAAATAAGTTTGAGAAAAAAAATGTTCTTTAATAAAAGGTTTGAATTCAATATTTTATTAAGGTGGTTCCATATGCGTGGCTTCCTTTTGTGAGAGTGAACCCCCTCATATTAGTGTAAAAACTATTTGATATCTACAAATCTCAGAACATTTCTCTTGCCCAAATATAATATTTATGTATTTTATTGTGAACTGGAACGCATATTATGTAATAATATTTCAGCTATGTCAAAACTAAAAATCATGCAATCCTTCATTTTTTAACATTGTGCAATAAGAGTACAATAGAATATTTTTTCTATTCGCTCCCGGCGTCTAGATGAATTCAAACTGAATTCATCCGCCAACATAGTTTAGTGTGAAAGAAGGAGTCAAACATGAACACAGTCAAAAGAAATAGTAGAAAATCATTTCCTATTTCTCAGTTGGAACTATTTCGAATATGAACGCGACATAAAGCCATATTTTATTATAGAAGTCATACTTGTTAGCAAAGTAAAGTCAATAGTTAACTTTGAACATTAAACTGACTGGGTTGGCTTACCCGTAGCAAAATCTTTCCAAAAATTCAAGAGAAAAAGAAGAAACAGAAGCCAATATTTACGTAGGAGGGAAGAGAGACTATATATTAACTAAAACATGAGTTATTGCATGATTCAGTTACATGAGCTGGATCAGATCGGATACGTAAATGTAAAAGTGAATTTCGTACACACAACCAATCCACACATTTTATAATAGCAGTAGTAGCCAAGTTATTTGGGCTAAATCGCAAAAAACGATTGCACAGCTTTATATTGTTTTGCATGGAGGTGTTTGTGAAAACAGCGTGTTCAATTTTTTTCTAAAATGTCGAATGTCGAAGTCTCGTTTGATATCGACATGAAAGGATTTTTTGGACTTGCTGTTGTCATTCTATTTCAGTTGTAATCCAAGAACACGATATGATGTCGTGTTCAAACGACACTTACTCTACGAAATTTCAAGGATTTAATTAAATCTACCAAAGGACGAGAGGTCCTTTATGACGGTCGAGTGCGTTGGAGTTTTTCTGAAAAATTCCAGTACGCTTGGATAAAGCTAAACGATGATTAAAATCGAAACAAACAATTAGTGATGTCAAATGTCCACTTTGTACAGAATCAATGATGCACGGTTAACTGGTACATAAATGGCATTGGTAAAGACATACTATAATATAATAGATAATAATGTCCATTGTACAGCAGACTTTGGGTACTCAATCATACGAATAAAAAACATGCCTGGAAAGTCTCCAAAACATAATAAAGTAGAGCTCTAAATTCCAAAAATTGCTATTCCTAATTCTTCCATCAAAACAAAAGAGTACAACATTCCAGATACAAAAATGCCGACACCTACCTCCTGCCTGGAGCAAAATGCGTGCAAATAACACATGAAAACTGATCTAGTTTGAGAATTTGAGATAAACAGCCGTATAATATGCTATCATAATTCAGTTGGTTATAAGCTTTAGTGCATTACTGAAGGTATAAATTATTAAATTATGTTATTTTTAGTCAACTTGCATTCATAAATTATAATTTATGAGACAGATTTCACAAATGATTTTTTATATCTTTAGAGCAAAAGCAAACCACAAGGTTTAGTTCAAGTAAGAGAGTATGTATGCCTCCACTGTTCAAGTGGTCAAAAAAACATGTGAGTCGAGAGACCCATAGCCAAATTGCACAAGCAATGGTTTGAAATATTGTTTAAAGTTACATCGAAAACGATGCCAGCTAGCCGGTGCAGTGATCGCAACGATTGTCCACTTAACAATCAACAAGTACGCAGGTTGCGCTGCGCTGACCTTTAAACATAAATGAATAATGTATTCTTCCAATACTATTATGGCATTTGATTACTTTGACACTGAAGCCAATATTTTAGACAATTAATGATACGATGCATACTGACATGACATTCTTCAAGGAATTTGCTGTAATTTGTATTTTTCATGCATAGCACAATTGATTTCAGCTTATGAGGAATGAGGACCACTAAAGTACAATATGCCATCATTCAACTGTCGATAGAAAGGGGTAAGGAATGGATGTATTTAAATTGTTTTATGCGCTTCCAAACTAATCAACGAAGCGTGTAAAGTAACAAAAATATTCCTATCGGAGTGGACTTTTCGTTATCCGTCTAGTTGTTTTATGAAGCCAAGCGCTCACATTTAATATTATATACTAATGATTCTCTTAAAGTCTTACACCAACATTTAAATAATGATTGGCAAAATTATGACAATTACAAATTTTAATGCGTTCGTGGATTGTGGATGTATACAAAAGTAGAGGAATCGTACTACTACGTATAAAATTGTTGCTTCTCATCGTCTATCAAATCTGTCATTGCTAAAATGCTTTCAATGATAAGTTAGATTAAGCACGTTGTGACGATATGTCATCTACACTTGCACTTTTGTGAGTGAATGTTGAATGTGTAATAGATTGAATATAAAAACACAACATGTCAAAATGTTTTTAGTATCGTATCGTGGTGAATAGATATGATTGCGGTTTTCAACAGGAATCCTTCTTGCTCACCAACCAAGATCACCTTGCGGTTGTCTTGCTTTTATTAGTAAAGAGGGGCTGTACGAGATTGAACGCTTTGGGCAATGTAACTCAACGGCAACTCAGGGTCCTTGCGTAAATTAAAGTTGGTAACGATATATTTTGCACGTATCTGATTTTGAGATCTACTCTCTTCATAATATGATCATTCTGTACTATATGCTATTACGTTCTGTATATTGAAACTAAATATAACGTTAACTCGTATACTTGCATATAGAGCATCATTAATTTATATACACCACGTGTCAGTTTATTCAAAACTGTCACAATCATAATGTTTGTATATACATATCATGCTCATTACTAATACACTATGATGTTTATGTTTACGTTTACGTGCATGTCTGACCAATAAAGTGCGGTCGCGGTGAGTGACCGTGATGTCTTGCTGGATGGAATAAAAATGGTTATAATTACAGTAGTAATTGCTTCACTGCCCTCAGCAGCATTTTGATTCAAATTAAACTAATGACGCTAATAATGACTAGGCTCAGAATAATTTATATAAATGAATACGGACACGTGTACTTGTGTAGCAATAGCATTTTTTTGTGAAAAAAATGCAAGACAGGACAAAGCTAAATGGGAGGAAGCTCATCAATTTATATGATATTCTACTGATAGATTACACGATGCGGTTAAGATAAATTGATAGCTGTGGCACCCAGTTAAAAGATTGACTCACCAATATACTTCTTAAATTACTTGAAAGATAATGGTTACTTCCTTCCGTCATATAACAGGACCTGATGGAAGAACTAATTTGAATTATGATTTGATTTTAATGGAATTATTTATCGCAAGGGTATCCGCATTAAAGTTCTTTTTTTACGATTGAGATCTCTACTTACAACACAATAACCCAATGCAAAAAAAATGTTTTAGTACTAATTCAATCATATATATGCAATTTGTCATAAAATTATTATTGCAAGACAAAAAACTCAAGGATATGTTTTATGTGGTTTATATTTTGTTCTCGTGCAGTGCAATATGCACGTGTTTAGACGTAAAACACGGAATTCGTTTCGTCAAGTAGTATTTCTAATTTATAGCTTTATTTATGAATTTCGGGCGTGTATTTTACTGCAGATTACACACTTTACCTAACTTTATTGAACGAAAGGTATATTTTTTTTTTGGGTATTGCTGACATTTCGATTTTCGAAGCGATTTTATCACAACTAAGCTTTTATAATCTGTACTATCTGTACTATATACTATTTTAGTAACAGGTGTATACATATGCCTTTAATATACAGCAGAATCTTGAAATAGTACAGAACGAACTCAATAAAATCTTCATGCGGAAAATGATACCTCTACTACCTATTTATTAACTTTCTGTAAGACATGAATAATTTTGATTTATATATTTTTTAAATAGCATTCTTACCTGGAAAATTAATGCGGAGAATAGCACCAGATGGAGGATGAACAGTGGAGCTACTTGCAGAGTCTTTATCCGGGGTTTGCTGAAGCGTTAGTCCCTGAAAACAACAAGAGCACATTTTAAAACACTCTTGCCACATTTCCCCCTATTTTCTCGTTGAGACAAGTAATTTAAAGTTACTTAATTTTACAACAATCTACTAAATGATTCTTCTCACAAGCAAAAAATTAAATTACAAGCCTTCATTCATGAACCAAATAAAAGTTATTACAGCGATGATTGAAAACATACATGTTTGAAATTGAATAATTCATAGTTGCGGTTTGCGTGCAATGTTCTTTCATTTGACTAGCCTTGTTACAACAGTACAGTATTGTACACAACATTATCCATAATACAAGCAAAAGTGAGACGCAAAGATACCTGAATGAAGAGATATACTACACTCTTCGGGCTCCAACAACTCTGATTCTATGGCGTTGTTGGAGAAAGGTAAACAGAAACAGAGCGAGAACCACGTTTAGAGAAGATACATAATATACATGTTATCATATAATACATAATACATGAGGTTTCCACACATAATAATTCATTTACCGTATTAATAACTTGATTCTCATTGCATTGTGAGTTTAACACCCAACTATAACACATTTGCTTCTATTCACACTTATTTTATGCAACTGCTTGCCCTCTCTATAGAGTACATCTTATCACGTTCATGAATAAACTGTGAGCGTTATCTCTCATAAAACAAATAAATCAATAAAAAGGAATTTTGATAGGTAAATTATGAATAGGCATATTTATAGATACTTTGTTGAGGAAATCTTCACAACTTATCACTCCAACAATTTTGTGGCGATTTCACAACAAAGTGTACCCACTATTTTACATGTAGCAACGTAAGTTTATCGGGCAGATCACATGCCACTTTTGCTGTTTTTAATCCTTCGTGAAGGTACTCGAATTACAAACCGTCATATTCGTAACATGAAGATTACAGTTTTAAAGTACCGTGTGATTATAATTCAGTTAGA
>JAQIWN010001068.1:0-23502 GCA_034699025.1 Entomobrya cf. arborea Gr-Col-00668
TTTTCTCCTCAATCTGAACTGCATCAGCTTCTATTGTTGACGATGATGTGTATTCTGTTGTTGAGGAATCTTCGAATTCATTTATTGTCGCGGTTTCCGTGGCAGAATAATTTGCAGTACTCTCCCTGTCTTCCTCATCATCGCCATCGCTAATATTTTGGTTTACTTGCGTCATTATTATAATATTTGGGGGTTCTTTTGCACCCCGCTTCCAGCGACTAATGTTATCACTTTGATTAGTATTCCATGAGAGGGGACTATTAAGAAAAATATTGTAGCCACTACTTCCACTAGAAAGCTCCGCTCCTTCAGCAAATACAATTACAGTAAAAACTAAAAAATGAAAATGTTAAAAAATCATACCAAAAAATTAACCAGAAAAATAAGACAAGCATCAAAATAATATTAATGTCAGCATAATTTTAATAATAGTAAGAAATTCCCAAAATTACGACTAAGAGTATTTTGAAATTAATTTTTCATAAAAAAATAAGTTGTAAAAGGCTAGTAAAGCAGCTTCAGTAATAAAATGGCCGCACTATATTTCGTCTTGCATTTTTAGTGTGCGTGCGTGCGTAGGACTACATTCAATAACTTGGAATGTGGTCTTATGCACATATTATATACTTGATACTGATGGATAAAAGCGATTAAAGATAAGGAAATAAATAGAAGTGTGAAGACACTTATTTATCGTATATTTTGTTTACTACACTTACCTCCATTAGACAGAGTGGTAGACGGGTGCGACGGTGATTTACGACTGGTGGGATGTGGACCGGAAATTAAGGTCCCATTTGTTGATTGTCTTGTTAGAGAGTCATCAGTTCGCATCAAGTCATCGCCAACTCCATCCAGTCCACAGTTTTTGGCACTGCTACTACCATCTGTCCATGGGATAGCACCTGTTCCTGTATTGGAAAAAGAAGAAGAAAAAAAAACGAATTTTGGAGGGAAAGTGCCAAGAAAATCAAGTTGACAAGTCAAGAGACATGGATGAGTGAGTAAATATGTACCTAGGAGAATGGCACAAGAGAGGGAAACTACAAACAGGATACTGATCACGATGGTGGCCACCTTCCAGGAGCAGAACCCTTTGAATTTGTACAGGTAGTCGTCCTCCGAGTCTGTCTTTGATCTGTGATGATGTTGATTATGGTGGAGGTGGCGGTGGTTGTGGTCCCCGCCTCGAAGAGTGCTCACCCCGTCTTTGTAGAGTAAACTGCCCGATGTCTTCTTCGACGGCGAACTGCTCGGACTTGTTTTGTAGTCGGATGTGGAATTTTTCGGTGTCTCTGTGTAAACCAGGGAGGATATTAATATATTTATTTAGAAAGATGGCGAGACGAAGATGAGCGATAATTTTTAATGTTATAAACATTATAAAGTGATTTTTAGGAATAAAACCGTTTTTGTACCGGAAGGAATATATATTTTGCCACCGGCTGTATGCATCAAGTATTGATCCATGTGACTATCGTGACTTTGATTGCTATGGCCTATTCCTGTAGTACTTTTTCCGTTGGAGTTCAGCGTGCGCTTGAGACTGTTGATTCGGGCAGAGTTTGAAGAAAAGTCGAGATTGCCACCTATCAAATGTCCACCTAAAAAGGAGAAAAAAAACAAG
Organism: Entomobrya cf. arborea Gr-Col-00668; assembly: GCA_034699025.1. Classification (NCBI taxonomy): domain Eukaryota; kingdom Metazoa; phylum Arthropoda; class Collembola; order Entomobryomorpha; family Entomobryidae; genus Entomobrya; species Entomobrya cf. arborea Gr-Col-00668. The sequence continues at coordinate 1,628 of JAQIWN010001068.1, forward strand.
ACAAATATTTTGAAATTCTGAAGAATTTTCTGTCAACCAAGCCAATTTATCAAATTTTCTTATTCAATCCTAGCCGCTAATTTCACAAGCGCTTCGAAAAAAAATTCGATTCTAATTTCGTCAATCCAATTTTCTCCCATTCCTAATTTCCTGGGTGCCACAAAAAAATTCCACGGGAAACTCGAAGAAAAAAAAACTTTTCTCCCTTGATCATCAACTCATCATTACCACATCATAACCCAAGAGAAATTCAAAGCTAGAAAAATTTTCTTTGAAATTCAATTTTTTTCTTCCTTTTTTGTTTTTTTTACCCGTTATTTCCTTTCGATTGCTTTGCTTTTTCACAGAAAACTCAAAATATTGCCTAACATTTTTTTTCTTGCCCCAGGGCTATTTTCATTCTCGTCGCGTTTTAAATTATAATTCTTATCATCATAATTTGCCTATTTACTTTGTGTTTTGTGTGTTTCCTTTGCATATTGACAAAATTATGTAAATTTTTTTCCCAAAAAAATAAGAGAGACAAATAGGCTTGTGCCGAACAAGTTAATTCAATCATCTCATCAGTAGCATACCAACCAGCAAGCCCCATCGGCTTTCATTATTATTGCCCAAAGATTTGATAAAAGTTGAAAAGTAGAAATTTTCTTTTGAACAAAGTACACATGGAATTACACAGCCAGCAAAATAAATCCAATCAGATGATTACTTCCAACGAATAATTTTCCCCCCTTTCTCTCTTCATCATCATTGGCACATGTTTCGCTTTCCAAACAGAAAGAGAGAAACTGATTGTGAGAATTCCACAAAAAAATAAATTTTCTTTTTGATCATGATCATCTCATCTCCACAAACTTGAAATGGATCTGGTGCGGTGCGATTAACAAAATAATGTACAACAACTGCACTCTCATTTGAATTTGATTGTTATAAGATAATTCTATGGACTGTGACATGACATGAATGAAATGAGTGAAGACTCCCTAAAATTTATACAGTTAAGTAGCAGTGAAGTACAGAGGTCTGTTCTCTATCTTTCCATATCTATTTAGTTAAAAGAGAAAGATTGCAAGTTTAGTGGTTGTAGAGAAGGTGATGGTGGCAGTGGTGATGATGATGTTATCCCATTTCACACGGTTGCCTAACTCGACAAGAGCCCTTTTCCATCGTCATCATCATCATTTTATATTCCAGCATATGCATAAGTTGATAGTAGCCTGGTTTGGTTGTTGAGTTAGTGGTAAAAGAAATAAGCTTGTATGCAATGGAGATGAGATGTGAAGGCACTGGAAAATACCCAGACCAGTCACCAAACTCATGATGATGAGCACTTGAACTGACTCACTGGTGCATAAATAGTACTGGAGAGAAGCACATCGTTGTCCTCGTTGTCATCACATCAGTTTTGTCGTTGTGACCCAAACCATTACAGAAAATGTTTTGAAATGGGTATTATTATATAAAGCATATAGCTTTATCGTCAGCGTCACATGAGAAATGAGTGATTGCACTGAGCAACTATGAGCGACTACTACTACGTACTAATGTTGTTGGAAATGAAAGGAAAATCATTACATAACAGAAAGTGTGTAGTGGATATTGTGTAAATATAACCAGTTTTTACTATGAATGCATTTCTCTCTCATCAGTTTATTTATTTTGCTGGTATGATATGCAAGCATGCATGGTAACGAGTAAAAAAATAAAATAAACCAATAGAAATGAGTTGTTCCAGGGATCATGTATGAGTTTGATAGAAGGAGAAGAGTTCTGGGAAAAAGGAGCCCCTTTTCCCCCGGAAAAATAGCTGGATATGGTGTGGTATGGAATGGAATGGCAGCATCATCCACTCAACTCTCAGTCACTTGTTCATCCATCCAGCCGTGCAGGCAAGCAGGGAGCGACGAGCAGAGTGAAACTCCAGTGCAGAGTGAGAAAACAATTTCAAACAAGTAGTTTTCCTGCAGAGGAGTAGCTTCAGTTGAAAAGAATCTTAAATGCATATGCACAGGGGAAAGAGTTGAGAGAGAATAAGCAGGAAAAAGAAGAGAAGAAAACATGCAAAGTCAATTTTTCGGTCTGGAGACGATGATAACGAGTTTGCAATGCAAATCATGATGATGATGAGGAAGCTGGAGAAAATATTTCTGGGGAAAAAGTTGAAGAGGAGGGAATAATGTAAAGCAGACTGGGTAAAAATATACAGAGAATTTTTTGGAAGATATGTGTGGGGAGAGTGACGTCAGTAGAGAGAGAAAATCAACTTAGCTTGCTAGAAATATATTTTTTTGGATGGAAATTAATATGTAGGTCCCTGCTGCTAGTTTACTAAATTTTGTTTAAATGGTTGGGATTTGATAATAATTACAATTATTTTTGTGGATGTTGTGAAAGATAAGGGTTTTATGCTTACCATTTTGGAGGGGTAAGGCAGACGTCGTGTTTGCAAAAGGAAGCTCGGAATCAGTAAGAGTGGCGTCAGAAGCGTTTTCCGACGTGGGCGAGTCAGAGAGACCAGCACTTCTGCCCGTATATGGCTGCTGGTACGGGTTTTCCTGAACTGGATGCTGCGAGGATGACTGATTTGAACTGTGTGCTGACGACGTTCCTCTAGGATCCAACACATTTCCGGGACTCTGATAGTGGGACTGATTCTGTTGTTGCTGTGGAGCAGAAGGTCGACTTCTACTCCTACGCAGACTTTGACTACTCATGTGTGGATGGGAGTGCATGGGGGCAACGACAGGGATACCGATTCCAGCGTACTCGTGATGAGGTCCTCCGTGAAGCTGCTGTTGGGTCAGCTGAGCAGCTTGTCCAATCGTCAGGGAATTGGACGGATTTCCCAGACCAAGGGCTACTCCAAGAGGACCAGAGGTGAGGTGCCCTAAATGTGGAGGAGCTCTGTGTTGGGTTGGGGGCGAGTCTTCTTCACCATCTCCATCTGAACCGCTACGCTCTCTGTGGTAGCCTCCTGCATTGAGAGCATCAAGGGCGTCTCCACTTCCGAGGTGGTAGCCACCTCCACCAACAAACCCACCACCTACCCCGCTACCTATAAATTCAAATAATTAAAAAAAGAAACCACACTTTTAGTATTATACAAACAAAAATAAACTATAACATCAAATATTTAACCATTAAATATTATCACGACTATCAGACTAGACTACAAGGACACCCCACAAATTCCACAGGAGGATAACGCCATGACGATAAATAAGCTTTAGGAGGATTTTCCAATGCAGTGGAGGCCGCACTAGCAGCGCATTTTCAACAAAAAAAGAATGGCTGCAATAAAAATGGATGGGACACCACAAAAATAATGTATATCACGTTTTTTGGAAGGAGGCCCACTTGCACCTCCACAGCTGCTTTCCCCCCATTGATTGTCCCATAATAATAATAATAATGGCAGGGAGTGGCACATATTTACTGTCATGTTTTCCTCTAAATAACTAATGACTTTATATTTTATTCAATGGGGTCACTCCTTGCAACACACAACAAACTAGTCGTTTACCGTTACTGGCTTGGCTTTTGGCTAACCGTAATTTGTTGCTGTCCCTCCATAAACCAACACCACAGAAAAATAAATAAATAAATACACAAAATGCCCATCACCAACAACAAGGGAAAAAGTGTTGTGGGGTTGTAAGTTGTGGCCTCGTATTGTATTTTTCAGAAGAAATACATCCATACATACATGGAGAGAAAATTGGAGACAGCTATAAAAAATATTATTATGAAAATAGATGACTTGGGTGACCTTATCATGACAGCCTTATATGCATGTTTGTGTAGTGACCAATGGTCATAGATTACAGTTTGTTTGAAGGTCATTTCCATTCCCTTCACACTAAAAAATAGTGTTTATTTTTTAAACAAAAATATTCTCATTCAGTTTTTGGTCTCAAAAAAATAGTAAGTAGCTTAGAATGATGAAGAATGAAGCTGCTATACCACCACTCTGCAAAAAAATGAAATATTATTAAATTAAGCCATCAAGTCAAGTCAACCTATTCCCTATTTACGACCAATGAAAATGTTGACCATACCAATAACGGACATTGTTGGACGCATGAAAAAAAGAAGCCTAAGTCTAGTTGTTATTTTTTTCCAGGAAAAGAGTAGCTTAGAATATTATATAGTTAAGCATATTATTATGGTTATTTTTGGAAATGTCGGCTTGTGTGAGTGATGTGATCTGATCTTGGTTGATATTTTAAGCTGAAGCCTCTTCCACTTTTTTTTACAAAGGAACCGACCGACCGAAGACCAAAAACAGGCGGAGAGAAAGAAAGCATATACATTTTAGGATACACCACCAGTGTAAAAAATGCGTACTATGTGTCGATGAGGATGAAGGTAGAAAAAAAAATTAAATGGAATTATTAGGGTATCATAACAAAAAGAGGATTTTTTTCCATTTTCCAACTACCAGCAGCAAAGGTGGAATATTACAAGGAGGAGAATGAAATGAGATAAAAAAAGAGATTGGAAGAATGGTTTGAAGAAATGGAAAGAACGTCTCAATGTTTTTGACATTCGGTGGCGTGGTATGGCGTGGCGGTAGTGGTGGCGGGTAAGCTCCTTTCACACACTCTTCCATATATACATTCATACAGTCCAACTTTCTTTTCCTTTCTCTTTTTTTCCTTCTTAAAGCTTTTTTCTCTCTCTTCTTCGCTTCGTTTTATTCCTATTATTATTCTCTCTTCAAGTCAGTCAATCTCCCGTTTTTTTTTCTTTCTCTGCTTCTTTTACTAGTATTACAGCTTATACTACATATTTACATGTTATCTTGAAAACACAGTTGGTTGCATCACACAACTCACCATTATTATCATCATCTCACCATTTTCTTCTAGACGTGGTAGTGGTAGTACTGTAGTTGTAACTTTTTTTCTATTCTATCTTTTTACACATAAAAATATTGTGCACATTTACAAAGAATACTTGGAAAAAAAGGAGACAACGAAATCAAAACAATTTTTTAATGTGGCCTTGTACATGTTCTGCAGTAGAAAATGTTTCCCCCGAATCCCCTCCCTTTCTTGACGACAACACCACCAGAAAATAAAAGTGCACTCTGTTCTCCGAAAATAAAGGAGAAAAAAATATAAAACAGGAAACTTTTCCCCTTCCGTTTCTTCATTGTTTCCTTTTTTTCCTTTTTGAAAAGAGAAAAGAAGAGACAGCAAAATAGAAAAAAAAGAATAAAAGAAAAGTAAATAGACTTTGTTGAGAGAGGACGTGGATGCGACACAAAGCTCACAGGCAAGAAAAAAGAGTGAGATTAGCAATAATAAAATTCAAGTGTACTTGAAGAAAAAATATAAATATCAAAAAGGCGTCACCAAGACGACACACTAATTTTCTTTACCAAAAAAGCTAAATAATATAAATAATAACAGTGAACATAGGCCAGAAATAGAAATACTTAAAAAATCTTTTATTTTTTTTGGAGGGAAAAATTGTTTTCAAAAAATATTCTTTGAATTCTCAACTTTTCCCGCCTCCGCCATCATCAGCTATCATTTTTTTCAAGTGCTTTTAAAGAAAATAAAAATAAGACGAAAAAGAGTTACAATTGAAAGGAGCGCTAAGAGGGAGAGGATGATGGGATTGAAATGTAATATAAAATGATTTAACTCTATTTTTTTCTCCTTCTTCCGTATTTTCTCCCTTGCATCATCTTTTCCTCCCACTTTATATTTTCTTGGAAAAACGAAAATACTTGTATTCGCTGTAGTCATCATAATATTCTTTCTATCCTTTTTTACTCTGTGAATGACAAGAAGGGTGGTAGTGGTGGGTTGTGGGTGCTTGCGTGAATGTGTGAGATAGAGAACAGGTTGCTCGGAAAGTGAAAATGAATGGGAAATGTGAGAATAATAATAATAGTAAATATTCACCAGAGAAAAACGAGCTTTCTTTCAATTGATTTTTTTCTAAACCCTTTTCTTTGTGTAACATAATAATTTATGGGAGGATAAAGTACTTCTCAGATTTTTTGAGAGTTGTACTTACTGGGAGACATGTTTTCTCAAAAATATAATTACTTGGTTAATTACAAAAGGGTTAAATATTAAGTAAAACAAGGGAAACTTCTTTTTAAAAAGCAAAAGAGTAGTGGAGAAAATGACATGTGACATGTACTAAAATGGCGTGGCATGAGTGTGTATACTTGTGTGTGTGTGTGTGTGTGAGGGTGGATAATAATGCTTTGTTGTTTAATAATTTATTTATGTATTTTTGTTCATGTCAAAAGCAAAAGCAAGCAAGTCCACTTTCTTTTCTCCCCAAAAAAAAGTTGTTATCTTGTTCACTTTTGCTAATGTCCTTTCCTTGTCAACCTTCTTCTTCTCTTTGCAGTTAATTCATGACTTGGTCATGTGAAGATATACTAAAATGGGACAAGAAAAACGTAGAGAAGAAGAGAGAACAGAACAAGAAAATAAAGTGGTGCTCCAGTTTTCCGACCTTTCTCTCTCTCTTGCTATTTCTCCAGTAAAACAACATTTATCATCAGCTGTTTTATCAGTCTACTTTACTTTGCCTTTAGGATATAGTCTTCACTGCTTCCTTTGAAATAGTTATACAAGCAACTGTACATTTCTCACCACCTTTTTCTCTATTTTCTTTCCATTTCAAAAGGAGAGATAAGAAAAATAATAAGTGTAAATGATAAGTAGGCAATGATAATAAACGCAGTTCTACTCTACACTACTCCTCCTCGCCCACCCAAAAATTACCATAGTGATGACCATTATACCAAGTGTGTATCCTTAACTTGTCGACACCTGCTTAACTATTCATACTATTTTCCTTAAACGTGCTTCTCCACTCCTACCACTTTATTCTTCTTCTTTTTTTGTGCAAAAACACGAATATTATGAAAAGGAATGAGTAGCGTAAAAGGAAGTACGTGGTTTCCATAGATGGATGGATGGATGAATTTTCCGTGACAGTCGCCATTTCTTACAAGGTGGCATTATAAATGGAGTCGAAGAGAAAGTCTTTATGGATATCTATAATAATAACAATAATAATATTCTTGTTTGCAAGGTGGTTTAGAGATGGATGGATTTTCGATCTGCCGGCCATATAGTAAGATAGATGACTGGATTAAATAGCTTGAGGGCAAAATCGATAAAATTCATTAAAAAAGAAGAAGCAAGTCTGGGTCTTCTTGTATTACTCCAAAAAAAAACCATTCCATACCAAAAACTATTCAGTGGAAAAAGGGTACTCCTCAGCAGACACATACACACAAGATGATGGCCAATAAATAACTGTCTTCTCTCCAACTACTGCTCTTGAGCCGCATAACATATCATATCCTTTTTTATATTATCTATCATAATATTCTTTCGCTTGTGGTGATGGTGGCAGAGTGGCAGTACAGTGCAGTAAAGGCATATTATTTGAGGTGGATATGTGTGTGGTGTCCTCAATACTCATGTCGAATAGATTTTTTTTGTGGAGTAAAATGGAAAAAAAGGAGAGCAATAACCATCATATTTTCTATGCAGATGCTATCACTCATTCCTTTTCGCTCTTTTTTCCCTGGATAGAGCCTTTTAGAGATAAAGCATTAGATAGAAAGAAGAGGGATACAGACTTGTCTTGACTTCACATGGAGATTGCCAATATATTGGAATATTATCCGCTGTGAAAAACACATCTCTTTCTTGGTAGCATGAAATTTTTTTTTTTCGATTTGTAATATAATCAGAAAAAAAGAAGAAGAACCGTACTGTAGTTTGGTATAGTATCAAGATGAAGTAAGTCAAACTAGTTTGTCAATTTTCTTCCTGGAATATGAACTGAATATGTGAATCTGGGGAAAAAAATAATTGTCAATTTGTCGATATCATAAGATTACATCATCAGATCACATGGCTTTATATGGCAAAAGTCATATTGAATTTTACAGGCTTGGTGATTAGGTAAAGAGCCTCTTATATGTTGAGCTTATTAACTAGAAAATCCCAGAAGAATGAAGATTTCTATTGAAAATTTACAATGCAAAAATTTTGTAAAGTGAAGGGACGTTCGGAGAAGAGAAAAAAACTTGTTCGTATGGCAAATCGATTTTTTATCTTTATCATCTCTCAAACCCTTTTCAAGTAAGCATATTTGCACTTGTTTTTTGAGAGATGTTCAGAGAAAAAGCGTTCATAGTATTTGTTCTGGACTTGTTTGTGTTGTTTATATTCAAAGGGCAGCGGCAATGGTAGCCTCTTGGATGATAACGATGATGAAAGAGGAGTTGACCCTCTTGTTCATATGTTCACCTTGAGTGAAACGCAGTAAAAACTATCAGTACAAGCTAAGGTGACAAGGTAGTGGTGGTGTATGAGGATAAAAGTTGTGTATTATGTGTACAAACCACTTATTGACTTGTTAGAAGGATACTATACACCAATTCTAGTATAAAGTAAGTGAAAACAGTCAAGTGCTCAAACACGTAGGTTGAAAGTGAGGCCAGGACACAGGCCAGGAGCACTTGTATATTTTCTCTTGTGCTATCATCAAACAAAATTCATTGGAAATTCTAGGATGATGATATATATTTTGAGTCGACGTGTTTTTCTTCTTCTCCACTTGTCCTTCCTTCTTCTTTTCAGTGATGATGGTGAAGGAAAAGCAGACGTGGTGTTATTCATGCATCAGTGGCCATTTACAACCACCACTGCATACTCAAAAGGGATATCAAGTTAAACTCCTTGTTTTACTGCTGCTGTGTAATATTCAGAAAAAGGGTTAAAGGAGATGAAGGAAATGTAAACAAACAAAAGGACGGATGAAGATACCTTCAGGCGGACAAACAGTCAGAGAATATTATATGGATTTAAGACATGGTGAAAGTAAACTAGTACGGATTCTGATCTGATCACAGTGTCATCATGAGGACATCATTCTCATAAAAAAGAAGGCAAGTGGGACAACAACATCAACAGCAGCAGCAACTTGAAAAACAACGTCTGTACTTACTTCCATAGTAAATAACTACAAAGGAATAATAAGACTAGAGATTACTTTGTACTGCTTGTTTACTTATTATCATGATCCCCAGCGTTGTTTACGAACTTGTCATCATATTGCACTTCTTATCCTTTGATATGGGTTATACAAGTACATGATATTTTCCCAATGTTTATTTTGAAAGAAAAGAGTGATCATCATCATCATCGCAGAGAATTTTTATTAGTAAGAATATTAGACATTTCTGCAAACACATAAAGCAACGGAATTTGCAAGTCGTCACTCTAATTATTTTTGAGAAAATAATAATAGTAATAAAAATAACGACAATGTTTTTTTTCCTGCAGTAAATTTGTGCAGCTAAGAAAGCTTAAAGCTCCGTGCTTCCTTTTTTATACATACATATTTTTTTCTGTTTGCTGACAGATGATTAGGATGACAGACAGTTTCTAATGACGTTTCTTGTTGCTACGCACGCACAAAAAACTGCACGTAAACTTTTCTTGCTACTTCTGTGAGAGACCTCCACTGAATATAATATTTTTGCTGACTTGACTTTAACAACTTTCTTCTTCTCCTTATTTTTTCACTTAGCATCTTTCCCTCTCTCTTCTCCGAAAAAAAGAGCAAAGAAGCAGAATAAAAAAAAGTTCTTTGAAAAAAATACTACATCTATCCTTCCAACAGATTCCATGTTATTTTTTCTTCTTCTTGGTGTAAGTGTGTGTGCACACGTGCTTGTCTCTTTGCCTTCTTACATGTTTTTTCTCTTTCTAAATTCATATTTTTTCTTCTTTCTGGTCCCAGTCACATTTCTACCATTTCAGCACAATTTTCTTCTTCTACTTTTTTTTCTTTCTTCATCAAAACCAAGTCATCATCCACCGCTCCTCCTACTACTGCGCCGTAATCTACCATCAAACAAAACCTTGCAAGCAAAGCAAGAAAGAAACATGTTGAACTAGTGGAAAAGTTAGCAATGCCATTATTATCATTATTGCCGTTATTATTAGCTTTTCCAAACATGATACATTGTTGTACTGCTTCTATGCGCCATATTTGTAATAACAATAATAGTAGTACTCTATTTTCCCCAATTTTTTTATTTTGTCACAAAGATTTTTCCTATTTAATTACAGTTTTGTGCACCCATTTGCAGGAAAAAATCGGTTATATTATCTCTGCATCGAGGAAAGAAGAGAAGCTATCATGATGGATGTTTTTTTAGGAAATAAGTTGGTGGGTCTACAGGAAACAAGCTATGCACGTTCCACCGACTTGACTACATTGGAGTGAAAATGCCAACGAAGCTAAAAAAAATATCACATTTTCCTTCCTTCTTGGGACACAAGCAAGTAAGGTTACGTTTGTGTATGCCTGCTTTTGATTTTTATGCAGAGGGATCATATTATTCCTACACGGGTTTTGATGTGATGATATCATATATCATCATGATCATCATCATCATCGTCTTTCTTTCACAAAAAAATGTAAGGGAAGTTGAGAGAGTGCGACATAATGGGAGAGAGCACACAGGTTGCTCTAATTATCCCGCCATTATTCCACCATTAAATGCATCGTCATCATCATTCACCATTCTCTACGGAAAAAGGGCAGCCGTATAAAATAAGGCGTAGAGACAATCAGGAAGAAAGCAGAACAGATTACTGCACAAAATGAGTATCTTTTTTGCTGGATCATTTTTGGCGGACACGCCTTTTATTAATGAACACATGACACGAGGAGGAAAAAGGAAAAGACTGGGAGATAGATAGATAGAATGCATGAGAGTATGTGTATGAATGTGTGTGTGTGTCTGTGACACACGAGAGGATGGAACGTGAAAATGTCAAGTCAAAGTTGTCAGTTGACAACCTTTTTTGTTCCCATTCATTATTTTTCATGGGTGTTGTGCTTTGCTGCAAGTTGCAAGCACAGCATAATTTATTGTAACAGAAAGAAAGAGAGAGAGAGGCGCACTCACATACAAAAGGTTGTAGCATTACTTTGTATCTTTTTTGCATGATGATGATGACGATGAGAATAATAAAAGTAATACTAATGAGCAGCCCCACGACATGCATCACACATCAACGTACTCACTCACTCAACTTGTCTTTTGTGAAACACGAGTAGAGATACTTTTCCTTCTTTCTAACTACCAATAATAAACCATTATTTTATGGCTTTTCCCTTGATTTGATTGCTGCTGTTGTTATGCCGCTGCGAAACAAATTGTCAGACTGACAACAAGAGAGAAAGAGAGAGAGAGAGTAACAACTCATATTATTATAGAAGTTCTCAGGGCTTTTCTGAACAAAATGCTTCCTTTTGTACAACTCATCCTATAGCTTTTCATAATTGTTAAAATTCCACCAAGCCACATGGAAAATTTTCTAGTACAAACAACATCATGAAACATATACGAGCACGAAGTTAGGACTGAGGCCCAAGTTTCTCGGAACCTCATGCAAAACTGCATTAGTAGGACTGTACTTGGGATCGACTACTGTGGAAAGGGAACGGGAATAATAATGAGGTCGAAAAAGAGAAAAAGGAGAAGTAATCGGATGAAATATTGTAATACAAGGACACATACATAAAATACATTGATTTTTCATTCCCCTTCCATTTTCTGCAATTGCAACAGTCGAGGAAAAAGAGAGCAGCATGCTGCATGCATGCATGAATCCTTAAAACATTTTTTTTGTGTACATTTCCCTTGTACAGTGCACTGTGTGTAGCAACACGTGGCACGTGACCTCCTTCAAAATATTCTCTCTGCTTTGTCATCATCGTCATGATTATTAGTATCCCTTCCTATTATTTAAGTTAGATCATCACTGCTCCCGTTAAACAACAAGGAAAAATTATGTCAGAACCATTTCCCCTACTTGTTATTTGCTTTGAATCTTCACTACATGCATAACATTTAGTTATTCCTTCTTTTCTATACTAGCCTTTTAATCAAAACTTTGCAAGTGCCGGTTTCCTTGCCCATTTGATATTCTTCTTCAAACAGAACAGCAAAATAAATGGAAAATGTGTTTTTTCTTTCTTTCTGGACAAGAAATGGGGAAAACTATGTACTTTGTTGTGCTGCTGCATGATGACGATGACGATGATGTGTTGCTTTCAAGATATGCAGATATTTTGGAAATGGGAAAAAGAATGAGAGCAGAGAGCAGAGCAGCAGCAGTGGAAAGTAAATCACCATGTCGTCATCATCAACTAGTATTTACATACATATTCAACAAAGCTTGTAGAGAGTGATGAGAAGGGAGTAAAAAAATAATAATGAGGGTGAAATGGCTTGTGTGTCTGTGTCTGTGTGCCATGCCAAAAAAGAAGTGTGCACTGACTTGACTTGAAAAGGGAATCATTCCATGAACTAATGACTAGTAATGGTGATAGCAATCACACTTTTTTCACCATGACAATGACATGAAGAAGAAGAGGCAGAGCAGAGAATAAAAAACAGTCATTCGTCGCGTTCTTCTTGAAAAAAAGAAAAAAAAAACATTTATATAAAGTCTAGTGTACAGCCTGCTCATTTTTTTTCGCTTCGCACCACTCCACTTGTATTGGAGTGGTGCAGACAACATTTTCATGCATACAATTCCCATTTTGTATTATATATTTTTTCCCTCTTTTCCTCTCTCTCTCACCCATTTCTTCTCCCAAGTGAGCGAACAAAATGAGTTGAGTTGAGTTTGGCTTGAACGCAAGTATACACACAAAACACATTGGTAGTTTGCTAGCTTTTTAATGAACTTCAGAGAAGAGAACAGAGTTTGGAACTTCTCTCTTTTTTTTCTCCACTTCATTTTCATGGAGATTCTCTTTATCTGTATATTTTTTTCATTTGCCATTCTGTCTGTCTGAAAAAAATATACAGAGAGAGAGAGAGAAATTGGACCGAAGAGCAAAGGGAAGTTAAGTACAGAAGAAAAGCACGCAAAGATAAAAAGAGCAAGATAATGATGATCATATCATTCCATTTAAACTCTGAAGACTTTGTCGACATGCATACATGGCATCCTGATGATGATCATCTTTTCTTCCTTACTCTTGACAATATGCACGGGCATGGATGGCTTGGCACTCTATTTATTTTAGGACATTTTACCAGCACTACTACACCAATTTACTTGACTTGACTTGACTTGACTTGGTCAGCAGAATATACTAGATGCTATACTTATATACACACCTTATTTAATTCCTTGTGCTCAAATCCAAATATATAGAATTCTCCCAATTTAAATAATATAAACATTAAAAATTTGGCTGGAAAATATTTCGTAGAAAATTGCATTTGTGCAAAACAGAAATATATTTTTCAGTTCCACAGATTCCAGCATAACAATAATAACAATGCTTACATCAGCAGCTTTCCATGGATTCTAAAGAAAATTGCTAGTGGTGCTGTTGTATTGCATTGCTGTTTTGTGATCGACTTACAATCCGAAATAGTATACTACTCAGAGTACCAAGTAAATGTAAATATAATACATATATTTATATATGTATGTATGTATATATATCTATATTATTTCCTTTATCCATTTCATCCAAAAAAGCTTCATGTGAGATTTTTTCTTTCCCTACTTTATACTTTACTCTTTCCGTACGTTCGTTCGCTCGCTCAATGTTTTCTTTAGCACACAAAAGGACACGTTCAGCGGAAAACGGATGTGAATGGGAAAACTGGTGCTTACATAATATTTTCTCTTCTGCTGCTGCTTTTTTTCGCGATATAGATGGAAATTCCATTGGAAATACATTCTTCTATGACCATTCATGCGACTTTACTTGCTTTTAGTATAGATTTTTTTCTCGTATAAAGTATTTTACTTTTTAGAGGTACAGGCGTTGCCTTGCTTTACAACCATCGCAGCTTGCAATACCATCGCCACCATTATCGTCATCCTTTCCGCCGTTTTTCCCTAAAAACTCCCTTACAACAACAACAGACCACCAGTACCATCATCATCCACAATTGTGAGGACAACGAGTGAGGAGGATGACGACGAGACGAGGCCAGCATTCGATTTCAGAATTTTTTTCAGCAGGAAAGAGAGAAAGAAAGAGCCTTTAGCAAGCCATCATGACGATCATGATCCAAGTTCAATCATTCTCATGCAATGCATGCAATATTAGCCGTGTCCGTATTCTTGGCTCGTTCGCCCATGTTCAACTTGACTCTTTTATTGAGTGACTCTCGCTCGAGAGAGAATGAAGAAAAAAATACATGAGCTTTTCTCTCTATGCTGCCGAAAGAGAGAGAGAAAATTTGTGGGTTTGGAAGGATAAAGGCGCTCACACAACACACAAGACAAGCCTTGAATTGTTATACTCGGAATTCTCTGCTGTTGCCCTGCTTTTTCTCTGTTGGAAAAGCCATTTCACAATTCCAAAACTTATATCCTCTCTTTCACTGCTTTGCTATCTGGTAAAATCTGCCGTCTTCCTTCTCACTGTCATTATTATTATTGGTATGACTATTATCCTGAATGACGGGAAATGGTGGACCACCACCACAATACAATGCTATGCATCTCTCCTCTTCTCCCTTTCAAGGCATGTACAATTTGCAGAGAGACTAGAAGGAAAATAGTGAAAGTGAAGACGAGAGAGAGGCTTTTACATAATTGTATTAGAATGCTGCTGCATGTAGGCACACTGGATAGATAGATGGATGGATACTTTGGTGGTCTTCTCTTCAGTCTGCCTCGATCCAACCAAGTGCACAATGCGTACATGCTTTTCGTTTTATTTGTCTAGTGCACTGTTCTATGTGATGTATGCTGGAAGACTGATGAGCAAAACAACTCGGTCGACTATAGACAAGCCGCATGAAAACCAGACCAGAATAGTCTGGTCCAATAATAATAATATTAGAGGGTTGTGATGATGACGATGATAGGAATAGCAATGGTCATGTTCACGAATTTTCTGACTCTTATATGCACACGGAGGAAAAACGTGTGAGTGAATATTCAATTGAGAAAGTCTAGCCATTAGTTGGGAAATTTTGGGGTTTTTGACGGGAAACCAAAAGTGGAGGCTAGAGAAAATAGGCAAAAAGGAAAATAGGAGTGAGTGAGAGAGGTGGAGAAATCACCGGAAGTTGTATGCATACTTAACAAGCAAGACTGTTTAAAAGGATGAGTTAGTAGGATGTCAGTCACAAATTGATCGAGGGAATATGGGAATATATTCAAATTGTACATAAATGAGCTATATAGTCCCACAAAACAAAAAAAAAGATTAATAACTGTAAAAGAAAATGAAAGTCACTTTTGTTTACCAACTCAAATTAAAACATTTTTTTTACCCTTCATGTGACCGTTCAATTCAACTTTATTCATTAATTCATTATCATTAAATTTTTCTCCGGCCTCCAACTTTCATAATAAAAAAACGTTATTTCATGCTTGTTGCTCAACCGTGAAATGAATACTCTGATCTGTTCACTCCACTTGTTCTTCTTATTCTTATTATTAATGTTTTTGTAAAAAGGCGATGTGAAGTAGCCATTTTACGTAATGAATCCTTCTCGAAGAAAAAAATAAAATATTATTCATGGCCTGGAACCAAGTGTTTTTCAAACTGTTTCAATGACTACACACACACAATTTAAATCATATGACATCCGCTTTTACGTATAATTTATTCCGTTCTTGGATGGGTGCATGTATGTATGTATATTCCCATCTTTTTTTATTTTCTTGAGTAATTCCATTTTTTCCCTTGACATTTTTGCTTACTCATCATCATTATTATCGAAACTGACGACGACAACGACGAAGTTCCACAAAAAATGACTATCAAACTATTATTTTTCTTACATCATCAATACCGTCGTCATTATACCTATTATGCTTTTTGTGATGAATGCTTTTCCTCCATCAAGAAAAACAAGGAATACTTAACAAACTACCTAATCATTTCCATGTGCAAAAAATACAACCTTTTACTTCTAACTTTACTTTCTTCTCGATATTATTCTTGTTCCCTGCTTTTTGTCCTTTTCCATCTCTTCAGCTCTCTCTCAGCAGTCAATTTTTTTCGGCTTGTGTGTCTCTCTGTCTGTAAGATGATTAATGTGTTGTCTGACATCACGAATGGCTCTTCTTTTTCGTCTTATTCTTCTGTAAAAAACATAACTTTGCGAAAACCCAAATCCACCACTTTCATTCTACCTGTTTTTGTTGGGAGTCTATCTCTGGAAAAACTTTTTTTCATGGTAGGAAAATGAGTCATGGATATAAGATAGATGAATAGATAGATAGATAAAGTGTTTTTGTGGGGATGAGCTGAAAATGATTTTTGATTTGGTGGGGTCCACCACCAAACACCACTTCCACTGCAGTAGTAAGAAATATGATAAGACGATGACAACCTCGAAAAAAGTATTACATAAGATCGATAACATAACAATGCACAAAAATTGGAATTCACCAAGAACTAGATATAAACAGACAGACAACTATTGAGTAGACCAGAGTGATAAATTATTACTATTATTATTTTATTTCTACTTGTGCATCTGTAGTTTAAGTGTATCGGATAAAAGCACAGTCAGAAACCAGACGCCAGAATGCTACCAAAAGAAAAAAGGGAAATATGATGAAAATGATGATACGCGATATTATATTGTCGTTTGGAAGAGAAAAAAAATACTGTTTGCTAACCACACAGACAGCGAGAGTAAATCCATTAAGATCATGTGCCCTCCCACCGAAATATTCCCACCATTTGAAAAATATCCCATCATTTGAAATATATCATAATAGTCATATGTGAATATACCACGACGACGAGGACGAGGCAAGCGACATTTCCAATTCACAGAGACAGATTATTGTAATTTGTACGTATCTTCGGCTCAAAGTCTGGTAAGGAGTATGTCATATGATATACATGAGCGATAAAATACAAATTTTCCGTGCGACAAAACTCGGCTCAGTCATTTGCGTCAGCATATAATATTCATTCTAGAAAAGTTTGTTGTGTTCAAGTTGTGGAAGTGGAGTAGTAGTGCAATGTCAGCAGAAAATGATATTTTTCCCATCTCTTCAGTTTAGTCGTGAATCAAAAGCGTGGCTAATCAGAGAAGATTGAAAGTGACTCTGACTCCTCTGACTCGACTACTCTCTGGTCTGGTCTCTGCTGATGGTAAAGACGATAAAGATGGAGAAGAAATGAAATTCAAAAAAAGATATCTGTGTACAGATTGCAGATTTCCTTCTTGGGTGAATGTATGAATCACCAACAAAAAAACCATATGAAATGAATGTTTAAGAGAAAGTAGACTTTTGAGACACAGATGGGTTTGGTGTGGTGGTATACTGATCAGATCACCGCATTACATAATACCATAAAGTTGACTGATTGTAAGAGAGGGACTCCCTTTCTTTCTTTTCTGATTCAATATGACTGAAAATGGAATGGGTGACTGAATATTACATATTATTATTATTATATTTTTTGAGAAGGAAAAAATGGGATTTAATCAAGTCAAGCCATTGTCCTCCATGTGTAATCGCAATGCAGTGCTGCATTGTATTGCAGGCAAAACCAATTCCAATTTTCCATCCCTTTTCATTTCATTTCGCTAATCCCATGAAATATATATAATATTCCATGTTGAATATTATTGAGCTACTTTTCCTTCACCAATCCAATCCCAACGCAACGAAACCAAACCACCAAAGAGAAAAATAAGCTATATTACATCAAACTGAAACAGAGGAAAAAATAGAATGCAAGGAATTATTGATGATGTGTTGCGTACCATGTGATTTTCCTAATCAAGAACGGCTCAAAATACAATGCACTCACACAATACTATAACAAGAAATATTGAATGGGCTTTACTTTTGCTGGCGTTGTTTGGTGGTCATTGGGAGAAGAGGAGAATAATGAAGGCCTGTGAAAAGTAAGATGGATGGAAAGAGATAGCATACAAATTTCATTGAAACTCTCTGAAATCATCAGCTTCACAACAGCTACCACACTGATTTGATGAGTTGGTTGATGTAAAAGGAAGGAAACAAGTAAGCAAGCGAATTGGAGATAGATAACAATTGCCAGAGAACAGAATAGAAAAACCCACCACATCTCCGCGGGTGGCAAAGGCAACAGCAAAACCAGCAGATTTATATCAATACTTTCTCACAGCTTATCCGACTATCTCTGAAAAACACACAAGAACACACAACCAGGAGGGAAAAGCAAATCGGAAGTGATCATCTGAAAAAAAACAACCCTGCCGTGGAAAGTAGACAGACAGACAGACAAACAAAGATAAATTATACAGCAAAGCTCAAGCTCACCTGGTGAAAATAATATTTGTACAAAGTACTCTTACAAATGGGTAGAAAAGTGTTATTTTCTCGAGAAAAAAAAATCAATAATACCCACTCATTATATTTCTTTGATAATAGCAGGAGACATCGTTGTCATTACGTAATAAAAACGGTTTAATGGCTGTGTAGCTGCTGATGTCTCATAATGTGGATGGCGGAAGAAGAAGGTCAGCACAAGAAGTGAACATCACCAGGCCACCACCAGCAAAAAATGTGCTGAGTCAGAAATGACAATAAAAAGCAGAAGAACGAGGGAATAGAGTATATATTGAGAAAGTGTGAGAGAGAGTGCATTCATCCATCCACCAAAAACTATCTTTGTCGCCACTTTTACCTTTTTAATGCCTTTTTCCACCCTTTTCTCTCTACAAAGATCTTCCTCTACTTTTCTTCAATTTTGCAATGTACACGTGTGTGTGTGTTTCATAAGACATTTTCCATGCTTATCCAAGCAAGACAAGTGAAAGAAGAAAAAAACGTTCATCGTCTTGACTTGACTTCTAATAGTAATTTCAATTTTATTAGAAGGCATTTAAACAGTTCACTTTCACCTTTACCTTTAACATTTTCACCAGATCATTTCCTGCCACTCACTCTACTCTATACACACTCTCATCTATATTCCTATAGTATCATCATTCTCATTATTATTTCCTATCGTTCCTAACTTCAAAAGATCAAAAAAATCTTTAAAGTTCACTATATATCCACTTTATTTATTTGGGCCCCTCCTTCAGAAAAAAAAATCCTTCAAAAGACTTGATGTATTTTTTTGGTCATCTTATCATCTCTATTCTTTCTTTTATAAATGTGTTTTCACTTTTCTCATGTAATTTAAGAGCACATAACGCAACTTTGTTCATTGTTAGGGAATACATACATGGATGTAACAACAAATGGGATGATGACTCATGACTCATCCAATATACTTTTGGATTTCCTTCCCCCAAAAAAAGAAATAAAATATATGGAGAAATATATTCACTCAGACATTCATTCACTACTTATTTTTCAGTGTGAGTGGCAGGGATCACCCGTGATTTTTTCTCTCTTGTTACCATATCAACAGTGATACAAGAGCACCACTGGGAATTACTTTAGATACTTTCTTTTTTTCATTTGCAATCTTGATGAAAAAAAATGCAATGTTGAAATTTTTTCAAAGAGAAACACGCGTAGATAGATACATATTTTTTAAAAACAAGTAGCTACTATTATTACGTCATTCTTCATCCATGTCAGTCGTATCTTTTTTAATTCTTTTTGTGGAAAACAACTAATTGTTGCCTAAGACGACATTTATCATTCATTAAAAACGTACGCACTATTTTTTAAAAAATAAACGCGTACAACAGGCTGTCTCACAATTTATTCAACTGAGATGTGATCTAGCAGCAGTTGTTACAAAGATGGGGGAGAAAACAATGCACTTCGCCTTTTTTAGGAATGCTGGAAGTTTCGAAAAAAATATATATATGGAAATGTAACGCAACAGCTTAACAAACAGAACAGGAAAAAACTGCTGTTATTGCTGTACGACTGAGAAGGCTGGATTGGATGCCGACAAATACAATGATGATCAAAAGAAACAGAAAAGGAATTCATTCAACAAGCTATGTATATGGCCATAGCATCACATATTGAATAATAATGAGGGATGATGAGGAAGACGAGAAGGGAAAAAAAGGGTGCAAGTAATTGCATCGGATGTGATGTCGCCCATGTGGATGGACGCGGCGGATGGCAGCGGGCCTTTTTATTGTCTTCGGATTAATAATAATATGTACAATGGGACAAGTAGACAAGACATGGAAACGAGGGAGGATGATAAGAGGGAATAAACGAAAATCATTTTTTACAGAGGGAAAAAACACGAGTGTTCATGCAACTTTTGCTGATATATATATTATTTTGATTGGAGTTTACCATTCTTTTTTTCAATGCAGTTTGTGTATATATTTGGGTCAAATACCCCAAAAAAATGACAAGTGGAGTGGAGTGTGCATCGTATTACTTTTGAATATCTTATGGACTTTTAATAGATTTCAATTCACAATGGCGTTTTGCAAAAAAAAGAAGCAGCAGTGGTGGTAGTAACAGTGGAAAAGTTAAGCTTTGACACGTGACCTACTTGATCCTCTCATTCACAACAACATCAATAATCAGAGTTTCTTCAAATAATGAAAAAAAAACTTGTGTCTATGTGTATTAACCCTTTGATCAATTTTTTAAGAGAAATCACAATGTTGACAACTGACGTAAGTGCTTCTTGACTTGATGAACAAGTTAGTAAACTTGTCTAACTTTACTGGGTTTTTTTCAATTTTATAAAATCCTAAGTTGCTGCGTTTTCGAATTTAATTAGTTCAATTTTGTAAAGGACATGCTCATCATCATCATCATGATTGAGAACAACTTGGGAAATTGGTAAAGTTAAAAGTTTATCGATAAGAGAATGAGAATTTAGTCGATAAAGGAGAAAAAAAGGCTTATACAAAGAAAATTATTATTATTCCTATTCTCTCTCAAGTCAAGTCATATGGAAACATAAAGAAAACTTTTTCACTTCTTACAAAACAGTCTATTTTTCTTACGTAGTAGAAGAAAAAAAAACTTTTTTTTTGTAACAAACCAATCTCAAAATGAAAATGCATAAGAAGTGGAGTGGAAGATGTGAGGGGAAAACACACACGAAAAATTTCAGGTAAACTTACCTTGCCTTTTACTTGTCGTATTACATTGGTTAATATAGCAAGTTGAAAAAAATACAAAAAAAAGTTAGTTTTGGTCTATTTTTTTGTTGGCCTATTTTTAGAAAAGAAGAGAAAAAAAATCAACAAAGTTTCCACTACTTTTTTTTATACATATATATTTATATTGGTTTAGCAAAGTGTACTCTTTGGATGGATGGATGAAGAGAGGTCGATTACGTTTAAGTTACGTAGTAGTAGTCGTTTACACTTGATGACCTAAATCCTGTCACTTTGTTCCCTGAATTTTCTACTCAAGAGAGAATGTCTCGTCTCTCACAGAAAAATGGGGAATTTAGCAATGCAGCAATCCTATTTCCCTTTGATGGCAAACGATATTGCGTCAACCAAGCAAAGAGTCTCTCTTGGGACCCAGCTTAAAAGACAGGCAGCCAACAAGCAGAATATTAGAAGACACACATGAACATTTGCACACAAAATCTAACGAATCAGCTTTTTCCTGATATAAGCCCATCAAAGAAATCCAACCTAGGTCTCCTTTCTGCAAATAACCAGAAGACAAACAACAAGAGTATCATATGAAAAAGAAAAATCGTTTCGGTGAAAAATGAGGCACGTATTTGGTTTTCTCAGTGAGTAAAAGCCACAAGCTTGTTGGTATAGTAGGACGTAAATAATTTAGTATGTAATATACTTATTTATCCAATCCACCCACTCTAGGGAATGATAAATAGGAACCCGGGTTTGTTCGTGAACTTTGAAAATTTTGAAGAGAAACTCATGAGTCTCATGA
>JAQIWN010001069.1:0-23497 GCA_034699025.1 Entomobrya cf. arborea Gr-Col-00668
AGTCACTCTTGCAATGCTTCGTTGTTTTTGGGAATTATTGCTGGAAAGGCCACCGGTGGCCACGGTTACCGGCCACCGGCCACCACCCATATGCTCGGCCACCTGGCCACCGGCCACCACCCGTATGCTCGGCCACCAGGCCACCGGCCACCACCCTTATGCTCGGCCACCTGGCCACCGGCCACCATCTATATGCTCGGCCACCAGGCCACCGGCCACCACCTACTTTGGTGGCCACCCGGCCACCTGGCCAGCGGCCACCGGTGGCCGGAGGACGGTGTCCCAGCTTGCGGCCTCCGGTGGCCTGGCCAGCTATGGTGCTGACTTTATGTCCAAACTCCCAATAATTTGAGCCTTAACATTTTGAAGTGGGTTCGGACACCACTGGCGGTCTATATTAATACAGATGATCAACTTCTATAAGCAACGTTTCAACTCACTAGCTAACTAGCTCTTGTCACTCGGTTTGTTATTGTTTTGGTAACATGTGATTACAACAGCAGCAGTCAAAAGACATTTTCTTGATGCTTGGTGTTGGTAGAAGCTTGCTGTTTGTTTGCTATAGCAATAGTATAGAAGCATAGAGAGAGAGAGAGAGAGATTGCGGAGCGAATTTTTGAAAGTGCATTTTAATCGAAGACCATATCAGACAATCCTGTTCTGTTTGTCGATTGTTTTTTCTCTGTTATTAAATCTAGCAGCTTGGAACTTTTTTGTAGCGTTGGAGTTCACCCAGTTGATTTAATTTTCCAATTTCGGACTGAAACTTTTTTCGTAGGGGAAATTGATGACGTAGATTCAGAATCTGAAGTCATTTTAAAATTTGAAATATGTCATCAGAAAAAGCGCGGGAAACCTTAGATATTCAATTTTTTTAGGAGAATCTCAGTTTATAGGGGTAACTGATAACGCAGATTACGAATCTGAAGTCAGTTCTTGAATTTGAATTACTACGTGACCAGAAACGCGCGGATAACATTAGTTTTTTGAGTTTTGAAGTGAAACTCAGTATATAGAGGCAACTAATGGCGCTGATGACGCAACAGAGGTCAGTCTTCATATTTGAATTACTACGTCACCAGAAAAGCGCGGGAAACCTTAGATCTTCGAGTTTTGAGGTGAAACTCAGTTTATGGAGGTAACTAATAACGCAGATTACGAATCTAAAGTCAGTTTTTAAATTTAAAATTCTACGTGACCAGAAAGCGCGGGAAACCTTAGATCTTTCAGTTTTGAGGTGAAACTTAGTTCATGGGGGTAACTGATGACGCAGATTTCGAATTTAAAGTCAGTTTTTAAATTTGAAATACTGCGTCGACAGAAATGTGCCTTTTCTCTCCTCTCTCTCTCTTACTGTGTGTTTGCAGAACATTTAATGTGGCC
This sequence comes from Entomobrya cf. arborea Gr-Col-00668, assembly GCA_034699025.1. Classification (NCBI taxonomy): domain Eukaryota; kingdom Metazoa; phylum Arthropoda; class Collembola; order Entomobryomorpha; family Entomobryidae; genus Entomobrya; species Entomobrya cf. arborea Gr-Col-00668. The sequence goes on from JAQIWN010001069.1 coordinate 1,384, forward strand.
AACTTGAGGCCAAAACCAAATTTGATTTAAAACCATGCCTACTAGATTTTGTGAGTGGGCATAGTTCACTAATGCGCCTTTGTTCTGTAGATGGCCAGTTGCTAGTAATGTAATGTAATGCGTTGATATTTATTCAGTGCTATCCGAATTCAGTCTTTACAGTCTGATTTTAAATACATAACACTCTACAGTATAGATAAAATTACTTAAATACTAACATATAACATAGTTATGCATACATCGTACTAAAGTAAATCAACCATAACTGTCCAGTATTCCGGTATTCTTAGGATAATTGGTTAACAGACAAGTCGAAATCATTAAGCATGCATTACATTACTATTTACATGTATAAAATTTTTCGTTCTTTTATTATGACATCTTTACATGAATCTACAAATATTTCGTAATTTGATTTGTATTCGTTCCAATGTGGTTTGTTTATAATTAATTCTACTTTTGGATAATAATCATTCCATATTTTAATGCCTAAAGACTGTACAGAGGTTTTGAATATCGATGTATTTGTTAAGGGTACCTTCAATCAGTGTACACTTTTCCCTCTACTACCACTACTTATAATTATATCATCACTGCACTTGTCTGAGACAAGTTGTCTCTGCCTCACTGCATTACATTCGTCAACATTACACCTTGCCTTCCAACTTTTCAATTTTCACTCATTTTTCATCTTAGTCTTCTTTTCTTCATTTTGGGTGAAAAGGGCCATTCATAAGTATGATAATTTTAACTATTGATACAATACATTGCATTTGCCTGTAAATGTAATTTTTATTAAAGTCAGTTTGCATTTCAAGTACATAATTAACATAATATTTAGATAGGGTATCAATTTTTGATAACATCTTTTATGAATGGACCATTTTCGAGTTTGGGTTATGGCATGTCATGCAATGCGTTCATCTTTTTCCATCCAATCTCTCCATCTCTCCATCTCTACCTGCTTGTTGCTCTTGTCTGTTGGTTGAGTAGTTGCTTCCTTGCTTCTCTGCTTCTGCTTGTCTATGTGCTTTAGTTTGCGGCTGCGGAACAAAGCTAAAAGCTTTTTTCGATGCTTTCCCATTCCCATCTTCTCGCTCTTGCATTTTTTTTGTGTATTTTAGTATCGAGCATTGGCGTAATTATAGACCATAGCGGAGATAGCAAGTTTTTTAAACGTTAATTTTAACATTAAAACTTTTAGCAAAATAGTTGAAACCTTTTTATAGCCAATTTTAAAATTGGCACTTTCAATCAGCACTGTTCAAAAGCACTAATCCTTGAATCCTTTCACCTTTAGCGCTTTAGCTGATCTGGTTAACTAAGTTTTGATATTTTGAGAGGGATTTTTGCATCATTTTAACCATTCTAAATATTTTAAAAGCTTCTAAAAAACCTTTTTGTTAAATATTTGTGTCAATTTTAGTTTTGCTGTCAACCAAGTTGTAGGAAAGGGCTTCTCTGAAAAATAATTAGGGTGGCTTGTAGCGAAAGGATGAGGGACGAAGACCTCAAGTACATCCTGATCGACTTTCAGGCTACGAACAGAGAAACTGGAGAACTGGTTGGCAAAGAGTTCAATTTGAAGGTGCACGTTGACAAGCTCAGGACGTTTTTTCAAGAAAATGGAATGGAGGCACCTACTTTCAAACTACCAAGTAGCCTACAGCAAGGTCAATCAAGCTCGTCATCCTCATCATCATCACCTCCCCCTGTAGAAAATGTGGATCCTAAAGGTACAAAAAAGAAGGGGTCTGGAAATGGGAGTGGAAGTAGCGGTGGCGACCCCAAAAAATGGACAATGAAGTCATGGCGACCTGTACCTCCAGCTGAGGTTTCAAATTCATCAAGCTCTGTAGGGGCAGCATCCCTACTTTATCAAGAGGAAGGGGCTGCGGGGGTGGATGCGGATGCCGTTGCAGGGCCCTCAGATAACATGTCTGATGGATCAAGATCTCCACCTACACTCAGCCCCGTGTCGGGATCATCCCCGAAAAAAATTAGACTTAGATCTTCTAAGTTGGCTGTACTAAGTCCGATGATAAATAGCCCAGCTGTTATGGAAGAGGAAGGAGGGGGCGGATCTCCAATACCAGGACCTTCAACGCCTGGACCATCATCGTCAAGATCATCTGCAGCAGCAGCAGCTACGGCACCAGCACCTGAGAGCCAAAGAAATGGTAGGAAGAAAAGGGGTCGTCGAGGAAGAAGTGGAAATAATTTTCCAAATTTGAAGGATTCTGCGGTGCCATTGTGTACCCCTCCACCAGCTCGCACCAAAGCCAAAGTTGTGGGAGTCTCGGCAGTCCCGTTAAACCGGTGGGAGAAGGAGTTGAAAAGTGAGCCGGTGATTTTGGAGAAATTGGAAAAGTTGGCTACGGTGTGGGGAATTATCATGGCTGATGAACCGGTGTATGCCCGCTGGAGTGATAACAAGTTTTATAGCGGGGTGGTCAAGGAAAAGGGGGATAACGATACTTGGATCATTGAATATGACGATAGCTTTGAGGCACCTGCCAGTAAAAGTCATATTCTCCCGATAAGGGTACTGGGAGTTGGGGTCAAGGGAGTTTATACTCCGGATCATTGTTTTCAGGCGAAGGATGCAGAAATTATTGGACAGAAATTGTAAGTTTGGCAAATTCTTCGGGAAGGAAAGGGTGCAAAAATACTTAATTTCAATGTTATTCATGAATTTGATTTGGTTTAAAAAAAATTGTAGTGATAGGGATGAAACTGGAACCACTTATGTCAAGTATGCAATCAAGATTGGTGGAGAAACAGAGCCAACTTGGTGCTCACGAAGGCAACTGGCGATTAAAGGGAAGGACGGTATAAAGTTGAGAAAGTCGGTGAAGATACAAGTTGTGGATAATGGAGGAGATGTCTCCTTGGATAATATCGTGTTTAATCGACGAAGAGGCCGGAAGCCACCCCCTGAAATTGAAAAGAAGAAAATGTAAGTTGAATGCACAAGCTCATTACAAACTATTATTACCTTTCATTGTGCTTTTCTAAATTTAATGGATTTTTATTTAATTTTGTTTGCGGGTTTTTTCAGTGAGAACATCCCGAAACCAAGGGAAATACCAGGAAAAGGTGGAAAATCGAAGAAGAGGCAACGCGCTAAAGATGCAACTGCAACTGCCCCGCCAAAAATTAGTCCTGCTGTTCCCGCTCCAACTCCGACAACGTCCATCGCCAGCATTGCTGCTGTGGCAATGGCTTTGTGTACTCAACAGGCTTTACCATCGACTTCGTCAAAACTAGCTAAATCTGTGAGTGGACCACCACCAGTTGCAGTAGCACCCCCATCTCCGCCGTCACCAGTTTCGATGGCGGCATTAGATGATTCGTCTGAGGATGAACTGCTTGATATTCCATTACTGACTGAATGTCATCCTACGGTCCGAGTTGCACCTCGACCTTGCTTAGCGGTTAAGGCAAGAGTTCGTCCTCCTTCTGGACCAGTCCAAAAACCAGTTGCTGTCGCAAAACCAGTTGCTGCTGCAAAACCAGTTGTTGTTGCAAAACCAGTGGCAAAAATTAAGGAGACGAAGGGAGCTGCAGGAAAGAAAGTTGAACGGAAGGAAAATGTAAGTGAGAAAGGAAAAGAGTTATTAAAGAAAAAAGATGAGAAGGACGAAGAAGCTGAATCAAGTGGGAAGGATGATGAAGAAGCGATAGAAGAGGAAGAAGAAGATGGCAGCATGGAAGATGAAGAGGAAGATCAATTGGAAAACGTTGAAAAGAATGAAGAGGACGATGAGGATGTAGAAAGTATTGAGGAGGAGCAGGAGGCGGAGGAGGACGACGAAGGGAAATTGGAGATTGCTGAAAAAAGGGAAGAAGAAGAAGATGATGAAAAGCAAGAGGGCGCGATTAGGAATGAAGAAGAAGATGAAAATAATAACGGAACTGATGAAGGGGATGATAATGATGATGACTACATTTTTGAGAATATTGGAGATGATGACGATATAATTGCTTTAAGTCCAAAATCTGTGGATGTAATTAATGAGGGGGATGATGATCAAGAAAGCATGGAACAGGAGGATGTTAGTGATGACTTGGATGAGATGGAGGTAGATGAAAGCTCGTCATCGTCATCATCATCATCAAGCATCATAATGGAGCCTATTTCGAACGAAAAGAAAAATGCGGCTCCGCCGTTTTTAAAGAATTGTCAAGGTGAAAAAACCAAGAAGAATAAGAAGAAAGGGAAGATGCGTGAAAGTCCGCCGATGCCGAGTAAGAATTAAATATTTATTTTTTGTGTTTAAGTATTTAATTGTTTCGTGATAAATTGCTTGATTGCTTACATTAATTATTACAGACATCATTATTCCTCTGGAGCCAACTCCAAAACCAGTGAAATGCTTTGAAGGACACCAGTTCTACATAACTTCTTGTGACAGACAGGATCAGTCTGTTCCATCCAAGGGTAAAGATGATAGCTACTTAATTCAAATATTACAGAAATTTATAATTATGGTAAATAATTTGTATATTTTTTGTGTTGTGCAGTTTATGATAAATATCATACAGGGTCGTTTAACAAAGATACTTTGATCAAGATGATTGAACACGGGGGAGGCGAAGTACTTGGAAAAATCGGGAGTGAAAGTTCGGATAAAAACCCTTTCATTATCTCAAATTGCTTCTCAAGGACCGTCGAGTATTTATATGGCGTAGCTGCGTTTTATCCGTGTGTGGACCGGAAATGGATTGCCAAATGCTTGGAGCAAGTACTTGCCGAACATGTAAATATACACACGTGAAAATAATAACATATTTTAGTCATTTGTTTTGTTCTTTTCGTTTGATGCAGCAAAAGTTTGTATACTGGAGCAATTTTACGTTGCCAACTGGCTGGAGTTTGGAGGAAAAGCGGGTTATCATGCAGCATTATCAGAAGCCATTAGAGAAAAAGCGGATTTTCATGGCTCCTCAAAACAAGTATACTGAATGGGGTCCCATCGCAAAGATTGGAGGATGTTTGAATATGAATGATATTCAGATTGGTAACTTACTCTAATTTATTTTCTTACAAAATTGTTGTAATTTTATTTATATTTTATTGGTTATCTGTACTATATTTTTCATTTTGCTTGATTTGCATTTTTTGTAGGGCCGGGCAAGCTGCTCCCACCAAAAGTTGGAATAGTCATCATTTTAGACGAGGAAATGGAAAATTACAAAGCTGTCATTGCAGAAGCGGATAAACGTCATGTTCGTGTGGTCAAGCAGGAGTGGTTGGTCCAGACTGTTATCACTGGAAAACTAGCGCCATTCCATGATCCCAAGTATTGCATCTTGGACCAGAAAACGGTGACGACAAAAAAAGTGAAGAAGGGTCCGGTCACTGTCGGTAAAACTTCGAAACCACCACCACGACCATCATCTCGCCATAGCGAGGAATCTCTACTTTCTGTTGGTGGAGTTTTATAAGTTTATTTTCTGATCTTTTTATTTATTTTTACTAAAAATTGAAAATGAGATTGACAAATTTTTGAAAAAAAAAAAAAAATATAAAATATAAAAATGAATCTATAATTGGAAATTGAAATGGTACATTTATTTTAATGATTTTATCATGAAAGTATTTTTTAAATGTTGATATTGTTTTGTTATTTGATGGAAAATCTAAATTATAATTTTAAATCTATTTTGAAAAGAAGAGACTTGAAACTATGAAACTTGGAAACTTTCATTGGAAACAAAACTTGTTGGTACACAAACTTCACTTTCGTAACAAAACAAGAGATATAGCAAATCTAAATAAAAAAATATTCATATACTCGATATATTGATTGGAACTTAGATAAATATGTAGTTTAGTATTGTAGATGAATTAGTAAAACAAAAATGAATTGATGTTAAAGTTCAATGTTCATAAATCTGGGTTAAAGTTAAAAGCTAAGTGTAAGTCTTTTTTTTGAAACCAGAAAAATTGAAGTCAACTTTATTTGATAGTCTTTTAAGGATCTAAAATGCCCTTGGTTACCACCATTTGGTTGTAATCGTAATATTTGTTTTAATTGGCGTATCATACGTAGGATTGCTGCGTATGATTTTGAATAAATAACTAACGTATTAATTGTTGATTGGAGTTTGCTCTACATCATGGAGTCTTCAGTTTTATTCAAAAACTTCTCTGGGGTATGTTATTACCGTTTTTAGAAAATGTTTTTAAAATGGTTATAACTTAACACACTGGCATTTCTAAATAAAACTGAAGACTCTATAATGCAGAGCGTACTCCAATTAATAATTAGTACGCTTGTTTTTTATTTAAAGTCATACGTGGCACTCACAACGTCACTTAAAACAAATATTACGGTGACAACGTCAAAGGGGCAACGAGAGACCCACTAGTTCTGGCTTAAACATCTTAAATTTTCTGTATAACATGTATATTTGTTCGAATTCGTTATGTGTATTTTTATAGTATGAACATTCAGTTATAATTGATTAATGATTAAATTCATTTAATTCTTGATTATATTGTATATGTAAAATAACATATGTATGTATTCACTTTTAGTTTGTATTACAGTCAATCGTTTCGTTGATTCAATAATTAGCAGTCTTTTTCATTCCTTTAAAAAATATCTTTAAATTAATTGATTACTACATCTAACACACATTGATGGCATAGTCATGTGTCAATTCATCTAATTACAGTGGTCAATGGTCACACGAGCACAAATTACAACACATTAATATTTCACCAAGTTAACTTCTCGTAACTCATTCATTCTTAACTTACGATAAGTTTTGATGGTGAACAGTAAAAAATCCTAATTCATATCATCCAATTCCAAACTGCAATCATGAATAAAAATTTCTCCATGCACAATATCAATCGACATAATTATTAAGTACTATTGGTCAAGTGTGATCCTTTTTACACAATTTTGGGGCATCATGGGACAAAAGGTCTGTAAGGTCATTTCTCTTACTGAAGAGTGCTAATGCTAGATGAGTGTGAATGGTAGGGCTATTAAAGTTTTTACTAACGACAACAACATTTAACGGAAAATTTTCACTGCTACCGTTTCTCAACACATTTTGCACACTAATATTTGCATTGGAATGGAATAAAACTTGCTTCTGGCCTGTGGCCACATGCACAACATTGCGTAATGATCATGTTGATAAGATGCTGTGCGACTCCGTAATTACGCCGTATTTATTTTTAAAAAACGTGACAAGCCAACACCGCTCCTTGACTCCCTGTCACACATAACTTGAGTCCAGTCCAGACAAAATACATGTAAGTTGACCCATTTAATCACTCAGCCTATATTTTATTTGGTGACAAAAGTGTCGCATTAGCAATAGCATCTCTGCATTTTTCAATCAGTCTGGTATACGCCGCTTTTATCATCTGCCTCCTTTTCAGCGTATCCATTTAAATAATTTAATGAATGGTACAAGACACAATATAACTATTTATGTGAATTAATCAACACCAGTCCACTCATAGCGAATCAACTTTTTTGAAATTGATAAATGGGAAAATTGTATGGTCTAAAAATGACACACATATCATATAACAGCCATTTAGCCAGATAGATAATATGCATGCATAGTAAAGTGAGTGTAGACATTGGAACTGGACGCTTTCGTTTCATGGATGGTGATGATAATAAGATGATCCCTGAAAAGCAAGCAGTTCAACTAAAAAGGCTAATGGTGAATGACCTGCATTTTTTATGTGATTTGATTTTGAGGTTGAGCTGAGGTACATTCTTTTCCAAAAAGGTAAACTAGAACTTGAGCTTTACTTTTTCATTTCATTTCTTCGTTTTGGATTATCTATGTACCCAAGTTACTTACTGTACACGTGTGTTCCTTTTCTTACGGTACTTCATACTTGACAGCACTGAACAGGTATTTAGATTTTCTTTGAAGGACCTACTCTCAATCTAAAGGAACCTTACACCAGACACCTGATACTGTAAGTCAGCAAGAACTGGATCATCACTTTACTTTATAAACTTCATTTCACATTTTTTTGTGGGCTCTGAAATACAATAGTAAATGGGATCTGTAATAATCTGTATGTATTTTCATTGCATATCCGTTCCATTTGTGTGTCACGTCAAGTAAGGTGCTGCAGTAAAGTGAGCTGTTGTTGGAGAACGTGACATTGGAAAAAAACATTAAAATCATCTTCAGTGAGTGTGGAGGAATTTCTTAATTAGGTATGTATTTTTTAAACCTACTTTGAATACACAAGCTACATATGCATGTCGTGGTTGTGTACAGTTACATATATTCTCACCTCATCACCAACCACCACTTTGCATGATTTGTTTGGAAAACTTTTTTAACTAGTGGTCAACTTGCTTAATGATTTTAATTACTGTGTCGTGACGTGTTATGCCTTTTGTCATTTTCTCTATTCGGAGTATTCAAATAATTATTGGAATCCATTGCCATCATCATCACTCTTCACAATACAAATAAAAAACAAAGCATTTTTGTTTGAAAAGCAAAGTAAATTCAGTCAGTAGCCGAAAGCCACAAAATGCATTTCACAGATAATCAATCCTCATAATTTAGTAGTGCACCTAAAAACTTTTTTTTTAAACTAAATTATAAAATTACCAGTTACCATCGAGTTAGTTCAGTAAAAAACAAGTTTTCCAGATAAAGATGCTATTAATCTCAAGTTACCCCAATTTACAGTATTACTATTATGTTTCCATGCATAATAAGTTTATATGGATATGTAGATATTATAAACTTTAAAAAAATAATTAAATACGCACATACTTGCGTACTGTGCAGCAGCAAAAAAAAACTAATTTAAAAAATCCTACGCTTTAGTCTGTTTACTAAAAATAGAAGAATGTATAACATGTAGTTGGAAGATGGATCTTTACAAATGGATACTGGATATAGACCACTAGCTAATTTGTATTTTGTGTTGATGATCCCAGCAATTTATAACATGGCCTAATAATAATTACCTTATCATCATTATAGCCCAGTGCCAGTCGGCTAATTAAGCCAGGTGCAATGTTGTTTGCAACTTGCAAGTGCACAAAATGATGAAACAAAACACTGCAATGCATTAGTACAGTTATCTTTCAAGTTGAAGAACTATTTTTGTGTGCTCTCAACCTCAACTTTTGGTTCTACACTCATTACATTACTTATTATTATCCATTTACTTTTCTTTGTTGCTAAGACAACCGGATTTATTCGTCATAAATGGTTATTGTACTCTCTCTAATTGCTCAGGTAATACTCTAGATGAATGTGTTGAGTGCTGAGTGCTGAGAGGAAGCTACTACGCTAAATATTTTGCATGCAAATTAATTACCCAACAGGATTTTACGTAGTTTAAATGGAATATTTTAGTAATGTGTGGTGATTATATAATTTGTGTGGTGTTCCTGGTGTAGGGAGCAATGAGTGGTTCGACTGATCGTGATCAGGTTGATGGGATTTATGGAGGAAAAAAACAGGCGAACAAGGAAAGTAGCTCAAATCTTAATGGTATAGCTTCGCAAAAGAATATGGATACCCCATTTAAATCTCCACCAGGTAACCTGAAAAAAGTTTTAGTAAAATTATTGATGAAGGTGGATTAAGATGAGGTTTCAGAGGAGAGTTAATATTTCGGGGCAGAGATTTAATGAAGAACCTTTCATTTTACCAGGATGGGGAGCCCGGCATACGCTGGCTTTTCTAGGATTTTGGGCGTTTGCTGTAAGCTACGCGATGAGATTTAATTTATCCATTGCTATAGTTGCTATGGTGAATACTACAAAAGCAGGAAATGGAAACGGAAATGACGGAGCAGCTACAGTGGCAAGGGATTCAACAGCAAATTATACATATTTGGGCAAGGAAAGGGAAGAGGCTTGCCTTCATTTGATTCCGAATGATACGTTGAGTGACATGAAAAATGGAGGGGGAGGGCATGACGGTGAATTTCAGTGGAATTCGGTGGAACAAGGCGTTATTCTGGGGAGCTTCTTTTGGGGATACGGTAAATTATATTTTTTTTAAATTAATTAACGTTTTTAATTATTGAAGGTGGTTTTAACTCGATTTTGTTTTGTTATTCAAGTGGTCACACAGTTGCCTGGAGGGATTTTAGCTACAAAATATGGAGGAAAATGGACACTTGGCCTGGGGCTATTTGTTACTGCAATTTTTGCAATTTTAACGCCAATTTTGGCAAGGACTCATGTGTACCTTCTGGTGTTGGCGAGGGTCATACAAGGTTTGGGGGAAGGTGTCACCACACCTGCTATGCACGCCATACTTGCTCAATGGGCTCCACCGCATGAACGAAGTCTTTTGGGAAGTATTGTCTACGCTGGGGCACAATTTGGTACAGCAGTTACCATGGTTGTTAGTGGATATCTTATACATGGGGGAGTGATGGGGGGATGGCCTTCAGTTTTTTATTTGATTGGGGGATTTTCAGTGGTTTGGTTTATTTTGTGGGTGATGCTCATGCACGATACTCCGGAAAGCCATCCGAGGATATCAAAAGAGGAGCTGGAATACATTATTGGTTCAATAGGGAATACCGGAAAAGAACCGGAAGTTGGGGAAGGAGGAAAGGGTGGGGGAAACGGACCTACACCTTGGTTGGAAATGGCGAAGAGTGTACCTTTATGGGCTATTATGGTGGCGCATGTGGGACATGCTTATGGGCTCTATACGATATTAACTTTGTTGCCAACTTATTTGGATACTGTGCTGCATTTTGATATAAAGCAGAATAGTTTGATAAATGCGGTGCCTTATTTGATTATGTGGGGGGCGGCTATAGCGACGACACAGGTGGCGGATAAATTGATTGGGAGGAAGTATTTTAGGACGGTGACGGTGAGGAAGGCTTGTCAGGCGATTGGGCATGTTGGAAGTGCGGCGGCGTTGATTGGGGCGTCGTATTCGGGGTGTGATAGAAGTGTAACGGTGTTTTTGTTGACGTTGGCGGTTGGAATGAATGGGGCGATTTATGGAGGGTAAAAAATACAGAAAAAATTATATAATGATTTTTAAATGGGATTGTTAGTTTAATTTGTGGTTATTTTTTTAGGTATGTTGTGAATCATGTGGACATTTCACCCAATTGGGCGGGTATTCTGATGGGAATCACAAATACTTTTGCGAATTTAACGGGATTTGCAGCGCCATATGTAGCGGGACTGTTAATTAGTGATGATGTAAGTGTAGTGTAAATGAAGTTGGGATAGTAATTAGTGTGGTGTAATGAGTGTGTGTACATGTTTTTTTTTTGTGTTTCAGCCGAGTGTTCAAAATTGGCAGTATGTATTTTTCATCGCCGCGGGCATTTATTTCTTTGATGTAATTATCTACGTGATTTTCGCATCCGGTACGGAACAAAGTTGGAACAGACCCAAGAAAGCAGCAGGCGTCGAGGGAAATCAGCAGAGTTACCAGTTAGATGAAATTAAACAAGTGGTAACCGCACCATAATTGATGATCAAAAAGAAATACGAAAAACGCATAAAGTTAACTTATTTTTAAACAGTTTACATCTTGAAATCAATATCAAGCAATTTTTTATTTAAGGAATTACAATAGTTTATTATTCGAAAAACTATAATGGTCAATTTAGACATTTTTAAGCTCAACTAACGAAAAAAAACAATTATTTGAATAAAAGCTATAATTTTTAATCAAAATGAACACTAAAGAAAAAAACCAATGATTGGCCTCCTAATTTAAAAAAAATAATTAAGAGGCTTCTTCTATTTTTAAACTTTTGCACAAAAAAAACGTATTTCACTTTCTAAAAAAAATACTACACCTTTATCACTATCATCATCAATAATTGCTAATTACATAAAATATATTAATTACTTCAAGTCATAATTTTTTTCGACTAACAATAAGATAAATGCTCATTTTATTTTCCTGTAAATGCAACTGAACTAATTTTAAATTCTCAACTAAACTCTTGAACTAAACAGCTAACTGAATTCTGCGCATATTAATTTTTTTAGCGCGACTGACTAAAATATTCCTTTTCCATATGCTGACAAAATTTAACCAAATTCGGCTGATGTTTAACAATATTGCCCAACTGATTATTGGGAAGTGGAGTCGTAATCATGGTAAAAATATATCCAAAAACTAAGGCATCCAATTCCGTGGGCGACTCTCCAAAAAAATACTCGGAATCTCCAAGCCTTTCACTCAATGCCAACAGACATGTCTCCACTTCCCGATAAACCTCTGGTGAAGTCCTTTCCGCCCAATTAAGAGTTGTCAATTGACTCACAACCTTTTTCCGGAGTGACCAAGGGACAAACAATCTTAATGGGTAATTATAAGGGGATCCAGCACGAAACCTTGTAAAGTTGTTATAAACATCGTTATCCATCCAGGTAAAGTAGAGAAGGGCATTTCCCAGCACATTGTGCACCAATGACATGTACGCACGAAGATCAGCCTTCTGATTGGCGTTCAAATAGTCAGAGAGTGACATGCCCTTGGCCTGGGCCAGCTGAACTATGCCTTCCAGCTCGGCGACCACGTAGGCTCCGCATCGTAAAACCGGAAGTTTCCCGTTTGGACTGATGTCTGCAGCATTTCCGGTTTCTCGAACTTTGTAAGGGAGACGTGAGATGTTAAGGAAAGCTTGTGCTCCCAAAATGGCGGCAGATTCATGGATAAGCACTTGTGTTGACTCGATTGGGATGATAAGTGTGGTATCAGCCGCCCATGGTTCCTTACCTAAAAAATATATAAACAAATCATAAAAAACACAAATCCTTTAATTTAACAATTTAATTAAATATTTTAAATAATTATTACTATCAAAGTCGATATCTGGAGGAACTAGCGCAGTGGCTGTCGGCATTGCCTAACCAGAGCTTCCTTTAATTAAAATTATATTTTTTCTCTTTCGATTTTAGATCCACTTCCAACTTCACCGCAACAACATGCATCACAGCATAGCTAACAGATGACTGCTGGAGAATCACATGTTTGCCCATCCCCACGAGAAAGCACGCCTTTCAGTATAGTCATTGAGCAAGGAGAGAAGGACAAGAGATGGTGAGAAAACCGCCGGGGAATTCTAACATGCACTGGTGCTGCTTGAAAATGAGCTCAGCTATCCTACTCAACTTGTAAGCTTCTAGAGAGGTCTCCTTTTGCACAGTACACCCACACATTACACAAGTCCATGCTCTGCTCTGCTCATTGTCTTTTTGTTTCTTGAGGTGGTGGTGACTAATAAAACTGAAAAATATTTAAAGTGTTAATTGTTAATTAAATATTTCCAATTTGTTTAGTAGTGAAGTGTTAAATTAATTTTTAATAATTAAAAATGTCGGCCATCAGTATTCTTAACCCAAAGGCTGAGTTTGCCCGAGCTCAACAAGCTTTGGCAATCAATGTCTCCGCGGCTAAGGGGATTTCGGAGGTGTTGAGGTCAAACCTGGGGCCAAAGGGCACAATGAAGATGTTGGTTAGTGGAGCCGGTGACATAAAAATCACAAAAGATGGAAATGTCTTACTTCACGAGATGCAAATTCAGCATCCTACTGCCTCGCTAATTGCGAAGGCGAGTACTGCTCATGACGATGTTGTGGGGGATGGGACCACTTCGATTGTGCTGTTAATTGGGGAAATGATGAAGCTTGCCGAGCCAATTATCCAGGAGGGATGTCATCCAAGGTTGATCACTGATGGACTCACGATAGCGAAGGGAAAGGCACTGGCGATTTTGGAGGATATGAAGGTGCCAGTGAAAATGGAAAGGGCTTTCTTGGTGGATGTGGCGAGGAGTAGTCTCAGGACTAAAATTCATCAGGAGTTGGCTGATCACTTGGCAGAGGTAAAGATAATTAAAATTAAGAAAGAAATCGTGAATGTCGTGTCACTTGTGTGAAATGGATTGTTATAATTTGTGATATCGTTTTTTGACAGATTTGCACGGATGCTATTTTAAGCATTTATGACGCATCTTCCAAGGATTTTGATTTGCACATGATTGAAATAATGGATATGCAGCACAGGAACGAGTTGGACTCCACCTTGGTCAAGGGTCTGGTTATGGATCATGGAGGTCGTCATCCTGACATGCCGAATAGCTTGGAAAACTGTTACATTTTGACGTGCAACATTTCTCTGGAATTCGAGAAGACTGAGGTGAACGCTGGATTCTTTTACAGCTCATCTGAGAAGAGGGAGGCGCTGTTGGCTTCAGAACGGGAATTTATTGATCAGCGAGTTCAAAAGATAATTGAGCTGAAGAAGCAGGTGTGTCCTCCAGGAAGTGGGAAGAATTTTGTTGTGATTAATCAAAAGGGGATTGACCCTTTGAGTTTGGATGCCTTAGCGAAAGAGGGGATTTTGGGGTTGAGAAGGGCCAAGAGGAGGAACATGGAGAGGTTGACACTGGCTTGTGGAGGGATGGCGATGAATAGTGTTGAGGATATGACTCCTGACTGTTTGGGATGGGCGGGATCTGTGTACGAGCATGTTTTGGGGGAGAATAAGTTTACTTATGTGGAAAATTGTAAGAACCCAAAGAGTGTGACGCTGTTGATCAAGGGGCCAACCAAGTATGGAATGGTGCAGACGAAGGATGCTCTGAGGGATGGGCTCAGAGCTCTGTACAATACCATTAAGGATGGGTTTGTGGTGCCGGGTGCGGGGGCGTTTGAGATTAGGGTTTCGAAGGAATTGGAAGCTTTACAGGTAAACTAAAAATATGAGCTAGTTATTGTATTGTATAAATTAAACTTGTATTTACAAATTGTGAAGGAATGGTAAATTAATTTATTTGTGGTGTGGTTTTTTCTAGATTAAGTCTCGTGATTCCGCTGGCGTTAAGATGTTCGCTCGAGCTATTCTGTGCATTCCAAAAGTTCTCATTACCAATAGTGGACATGACACCCAAGCTATTATCAATCAAGCCTTGTCCAATGATACGGGAGACTTTGTTCCTGGAGTTGATTTGGAGAATGGCGGTGTCTTTTCCCCAGGAACTCTGGGGATCTATGATGTTTATTCTGCTAAGAAGCAACTCATTGATGCAAGGTAACTTTAACATGTCATCCTACTTAAATATATCTTCACTCCATTAAAATTTTCAATCTTAATTTATTACATAATCTTTTTTTTTATAGTGTCGTCGTCGTCACAAACCTACTCCTCACCGACGAAATAATGCGCGCTGGCTTATCTTCCCTCAAGTAAAAATTTCCTTTCTTCACTTCTTCTACATTAAGTTGTTATACTCCCGGTCATTTTTATTAAGATATAAGTAATTTCTGTTTTACCACCTATTTCACACATTTTTTTATCTACCTTTCTTGTCATCGATATGTCATATGTCACCTTCAGAAAATTGTAATGAAAAAAGCTGCCTTTTTGCTACCTTTTCAAACTTGAAAAAAATGTACCGCATTTAATATTATAAAAATTGTAACAAGGTTAACTGATTTTGTAAAGTTAAGAAATAGCAATAAGAAAATCAAAAAGAAAAAATTAATGCATCTTCAAGAATTAAATCACTAAAATAAAATATTTTCAAGTTTTGTATTCAAGCTGCTTTGCAACAAAACAATAAAAAAGTCATAACCACTAAACAGAATTTGTCAGATAAATAGTTTCGCTTTATTTTTCATTTATAATACGAAAAACAGTAAAATACTTGATATCACATTCATTTCAGTATAGCACGAAACTTAAATGTTAAATATTGCATGTATTTGTTTACACAAAATGCATAGGAAAATTCTGAAGAATTCTTTGATGTCGTTTTATTCTATTGTTCAGTTCATTCAGGTCATCATAATGTTCTTCCAGTCCTTCGGTCAAAACCTTTGCCCTTGCGGCAGCCCAATGTGCATAATAAGTTGGAGCCGGGATTTTCACACTTTTACAGCATTTGATATACATGTAGCACAAATAATAAGTTAAATTTTGAATTTGATCTGCGGAGAAGTCTGAGTCATCCCAGAGAACGTGATAGCGAGTGGGTCGGCTGGTACCCATCATTCCCTTGTGTGACAAGAGGAAAAAGTCAGTCTGAGTTTGATGCACTATTTCTGTATCAACCACGGTCCCTGCAGGCGCCTGGTCTATACCGTTACGACTTTCGCAAAAGAATCTGGTCTTGTGTCGCTGAAAAATACAAAAAATCCAAACCATTTCAAATATTTACCATTTAAACTACTTAGTAAATACAATAATGTACTAACTCAACTACCCACCTTTTGAACAGTTACAAAGGTAACTTGAGGCCTGTACGGCTCCCCATCATAATCCTTCAGTTGAGCACATGCCTTCCTGATCGCATTCAGTTCGGTATGGAGAACCTCTGGAAACTGACCTTCGCCCACCCCATCCCTAAAATAAATTATCTTCCTGGGCCTAATCCCATTTGGCGTGTTTTGCGTTCTTGTCAATCGCTCAAATTCTCGTAACATGTTGAGGACGATAACATCCAATTTCTGAATGACCTCTGCTGCCCCCCGACCTGATTTAACTTGCGCTTTGATATCCATCATGAATGGCATTCCTGTTCGATCCACACTTCCGGTTACTGCAGCAAACGATGGCATGGGAACCTCCTTGTTGCCGATACGTCTTGTTGAGCCAGGTGGTGGATGGGTAACGTCTGCACCAATTATGAGCATTGGGCAATCCAGAATATTAACAAATTGGGGATTTGGTTGGGGTGGGCGGACCATGTAATTTCGACCTCCAAGTTTACTGTTCACCTTCAAGAGAATATTTTGAATAGTGGCTTGCTGCCCTTTTCCAACGTTTTGGGCTACAACACATTGTGTTAATACGCCCATGTGAATTTCAGCGGCTTGCTTGACATGAGAATACAAAACGGAATTCTTTCTGGGGATGACGACAAACACGATTTCGCACTGGTGCTTGAGGAAATGATCTTGGAAGATTTTTTTCAGGGAGTCCACATTCGTCTTGGCTACACGAGCGTCATCCTTTCTCTCTTGCAGGTTTTGGGAGTAATTGATCACGGGTTCTTCGTTTTCAAAAATAACACCTTTGCTGCATCCATTCGAAATGAGCATTTTTCTAAACTTGTCGACTGTACCGTCGTTAATATCTCTGTTGTCGCAACGGCCAACAACCAAAATCCCCCAATTCTTCACTTTCTTCGGTGTCAGGAACATAAAAGAAGTTGTGTTGATATCCCAACTTCCGTCGCCAGGTACAATTGTCGCAAAACCTTTATCCTTATTATCCTATAAAAACAGAAAAATAATAATTAATTCATCTACCAAATACCAATTAACTTGAATACCTATTAAAAGTAAATTAAAATCGTTTAATTAAGTACCCCAGTTCCCAATCCATAAATAAGTTGAGGTGGACTCAAAACCCGAGTATCCTTTAACGTAAGCATGTTCCCTTCTATTTGTAGTCCCCAGGCAGCCGGCACTGGGCCTCTGATATCCAGCTTTCGCACTTGTTCCGTAATCTCCGCGTGCAGCACGTTTGGATTTTTCTTGGCGATTGTCAGCATTTCCCTGGTCTGCATATCATTTAGTTTCCTATTATAGCTCTGCCCTTTTTTGATTCTACACAGTTCTGCAGGCACCTGACTCCTCCCACGCAACAGTAAACAGACACCTTCCGGATTAACCCGTTTCCCGTACTGAATCTGATAATATTCCGACACGGAGACTTGGCGTCCATTAAAATCAAATGTTGTTTGCCCCACACTTGTCCTAAGGATATCGGTAATAGGCCCCGCGAATCTCTTTCCTGGACCTGGGCGATACTGCACCTTCGAATCTTCAAAAACACATAATTACAAATCCCAACCATATTCAATGCATCTACTTTTAAACCTAATTTTAATTCCAATTAACTATTCCACTTACTCTTAACAAGTTTTAGTGCCTCAGGAAACATCCAATTCTCCCAGTTACGGATATCCCTTAGACTCTGCCTAGCATTCAGCTCGGTTTCAATGGCCTCAAGCACAAACTTATCTTCCAAAAGAGCACAATGCGACACTAAACAAAAATTATAAATAAATAACGGGTTATTGTGAAAAATCGTAACTAGTTTTCAATCTCACATAAATTTTAATTTTACAATGAACTTACAATCCACATTCATATACGGCTTCCATCCCATCCCAATATTCGCCGAAATCCCCTTCCAACAAACGACATTGTTCCCCAGTGCCCTACTCCCATCACTCCCATCCTCCGGCCATCTTATCAAATTACTTCTTCCCAACGCCAAAAACCGATACTGAGGAAACGTCTTCACAACCGCATTCAAGACTTGTTCCACCACCGTAACAACCGCCGTATCGAATCCATACCCCTTCCAACTTCCATGACTCCTCAGAAATTCGTTCATCTCATTCAGCTTCTTAGGATCAATATCCAACTCAGTTCTTGCAAAAACCACTTTGATAACCCCATCATCATCCTCTTGCAATACAGTCTGATCAATATCTTGCATGCTCACAAGGTAATTCATATCAATATTCGATTTCTCTAATGGCTTTGTTGAATAAATATTATTCGACAAATCGGATACAATCCCATAAAACTTTTTCTCCGAATGGATCTTCTTCAAAATATATTGGATAATTAATTGAGGTAAAGGTCTAGGCATTTTTCTAGGTTGTTGAGCAGCACCGCCATCACCCCCACCTCCAGGATCCCCTCCCGTCTTTTTGCCTCCTTTTCCACCACCACCACCCCCCGCTTGAGGCTTCTTTCCTTTTTTACCGTCCCCTCCCCCTCCTCCCCCCACAGGCTCTTTCCTCACCCGTTCAAAGGTTACTTCATAATGATAAATAGGCACAGGGATCTGGAACTTTGACAGCGGAAAATGATTTACGCTCACTTGAATCTTCTGTTTAAAACTTGTTGCTGGGGGTCCCTTATAAACATGTATTTCGGACTTTTCAGTGAATTCTTTCCATTCTCCATGTTTCTTTTTAAGCGCCGGGAAATTCTCTGCTTTAATTGCAGGGGGCATATCTTTTCCTTGGGTCCAGGTGACATGTGTGGGCGTTCCTCTCCTAAAAAACACACAAATCAAAATAATACCCTTACTCCTCATTCCCTTAAGTTTGATCCATTGAATTTCATTGGTCATCTTGTAAGTTATTATCTTACCCTCTCCCTCCACCTCCTCCTCTATCACCACCTCTAAAACCACCTCCTCCACGATCACCTCCGCCTCTAAAGCCTCCTCCACCTCCTCCACGATCACATCCACCCCTGTAGCTTCCTCCTCCACCACCTCGATCCCCTCTGTATCCTCCACCTCCTCCTCTATCTCCTCTGTGGCTTCCACCACCTCCACCATGATCCCCTCTATATCCTCCTCTACCTCCACGATCCCCTCCCCCACCTAAAAATAAATAACAACACAATCTGTCATACCAAAACTCCGCATACAATACATATAAATTGAACATTTTTACTATTTAATTTAATACCTCCCCCACGTCCCCCGCCTCCACCATCATATCCACCACCACCCCCTCTGCCCCCTCCTCCTCTTCCACCACCTCCACCCCTACCTCTTTGTGGTCCTCCCCTACCCCCTGAAACCAAAACATTTCCATTAATGCCGTTACCCAAAAACCATTTGCCTTAATTTCAAAGACTTTCCTTCCATCATCAACTTACCTTGTTGACTCATTGTGTTGAATCCCCTCTCCTTCCTCACTCAATAGTTATTAAACTCTTAACTGTCAACTTTCAAAATATTAACAATCCGAAGCACTGATACTTCAACGGTAACTTTAAAAACTGATATCCCAATTTGTTCAAAGTTCTAACCTAGCACAACGTCACTACACACTATGTTAACAAACGACAAGGTAGTAAAAAAAATACGATGAGATCTTAAAAATAGACTAGTTTGGATTGTTGGACAGTTGGACTGCAGCTTGCACCATAACCCACAAAACACATTTACGCACCATTGCACTCTAATCTGCTCTGCACTGCATACGTCTCTGTTTACATCACATTTACAATGCTGAATGCTTTTTTTAACGTTATATACCCAATACCCACACTACCGCAGCTCAAGGCTCTAGCATGCATAGTCAAAAGCATCAGTAAAGCTGAACTGAAAGGACGTCAGCCAAGCAAGTCGTTGTAACACTTTCGTTTCGTTTTTTACCTTCACAAAAACGTTTTTCTCAAATAAACAAGAGCACAACTCTTCTCTGCTCCTCACTCTTCTGAATGCATAGATGATAGACTGAAGAACTTCGACTGATCTTCGACTGAAGATGATATGATAATGAATGAAATTGATGCTCTTTATCATCACCATAAATAGATTAAAACGACTAATTACGAATTAATGCCATAATCAACAACACTATGAAAACATACGTTTTGTGGACGTAACTCGTTATTTTTACTACGAAATGATTATAATATGTGAAACGTTTGAACGGTGCATAAAGGGCGATTTTTTTACTTACAACAATTTGACAAATGATTGTCATAATATATGCAGAACATAGAACTTTAATTTACTGATTTATAAAAAATTATTATCGTCGTAACTCATATCAACAGTTAACAAGTTATTGTCAAATATATCTTTAGTTCTTATATTTGGTTTATTTACGAAAACGTTGACGTTCACGTTCCGATGCCTCGCGGTCCTCTTCCTCATTTTTCTAAAAAATCCATGAAAGTACAACAATTTTATTCTCCATCATAGCTCAGATTAAATATAATCTTCACTTTCTAACAATTAATAAAATATTTTCATAATAATATATTACCTCAGGAAGAGTTTCGTCCTTCTTCTCCACCTCCTCCATCCCCTCTACGTGGTTCTCTCGTTCCACCAGCTTCTCACCCTCCACATGAGTCCCCAGCTCCACGATCTTCTCCCCCTCCCCTTGCTGTTGGAACCCCAACTGCTTTTCACCCTCCACATGAGTGCCCAGCTCCACGAGCTCCTTCCCTTCCCCTTGCTGTTGGAACCCCGATTGCTTGTCGACTTCCCTATACTGCTCACTCTTCAGCTTCTTATTTTCTACCTCCTCCATAGCCTCCACCACCACGCCCTCATCACCCGCCTCTAACTTTCGCTTCAGCCCCATTTTGATAACCTCTTGCTGGGGTTCTCCATCCTCATTGATCTCATTCTTTTTTTCCTTCACTTCTTCCTCTTCCTCATCATACAACATACCGCCTTCATCCTCCCACTCCGAGTCCTCACCACCACTCTCTACTTCCGTTTCGACCTCATCCTCCGGGACCACCTCCTTGTCCTTGTCGTCCACCTCCGGCGAGGGATGCGCCACCATCTTCTCTTCGTGTTCGTCAACCTTTAAAAATATTTCAAATTAAGTAATATGTAATATTTGTATTATAAAAACAATCTTTCGTTAGCTAATAATTAACTTACCTTATCAGCCATTACAACACTTCACATAAGACTTTTTGCGTTTTAACAAATAAATATTTTGAGTTCACTTCACAATTAGTCGCTGTAACAAAATTGGAAAATAGCTTGGTTGAATGGCTGCTTACTTGCCTATATGGCTTGAGGAGCGAGCCGCTTAAAAACACATTTGAATTTAGCGCGAGTCAAACAATGTGTTGAATAAGAAGCTTCCTTCTTGTCGTGCTGTGCCGTGCTGCGCCGTGCTGTGCTACCTCCTTCACTTCCTTTGTTTCATTTTCTCTTCCTAACCAGCCTAAACTATAGTTGATGTTGATAGTAATTACATACATCAAATCAATACCCCGATTCTCACGTCATCCCTTCACAAAGATAGTTTTTGATGAGATACCGGCGTCACGTCACCGCTCTACACTCTAGGTCAAAGCATGAGTGCATGAGTCAATGCAACATTGATCAAGCCAAACCATAATTTTGTAAAAATAATTAATTAATTAACTAATTAAAAGAATACAATACTCACTTTTTAACCAAATATCATAAGCTCACTTTTTATTTAATATTTTTATCACCACAAATATTCACAAACATGATTGTTTTTCAAATTATCACTAAAAATTATTATCACCAGACTTCGAGATAATATGATTTTGCATACCCAATATAGTTCCACTAGTGAACCCGACGCTTGGGGACTGGA
>JAQIWN010001070.1:0-23496 GCA_034699025.1 Entomobrya cf. arborea Gr-Col-00668
CAGTTCAGAGGAAGACAGTTCTTGGAGACTGTCTTCTTACAATCAATCATATCAATTTAAGCTAGCAAGTCTTATCAACATTTCGTACTAATATCAATTTAGAATATTAACATATTAGCATTTCATGTGGGTATTTACATACACCACAAACATGAAAACAAGGAAAGATATTTAGTAGAAAATAAGTGTAAACCCTAGTGCAAAAATGAGAAACTTTTATTTTTGCATCCGGTATTGCATACTATGTTTTTCCACTACGTTTCATTTTATATTTAACTTAAAACTTTACAAACCAAACTTTGCGAATAACGGTGGTTTTTTTTAAGAAAACCTCCTTTCACAGAAAATATCCAAAAAAACAACTGTTTTCCTTAGTTCCCCCAATACATCATGTAACCAAATTGATATTTTTTTGTTATAAAACTCATATTGAAAATCACATGCGCTCTTAAAATGTTCCTTGATCCTGATATGGCATCAAGTTTCTCTCAATTTGTTCCAACACTGTATGTCTGATAGTCACAAGTCATAATATTATATAAACATATAACTACCCAGTTTTTTCTACGTGCTCAAGTAGCCATGAAAAGGATTCAAGATTCGTATCTAATACAGAGTGTACCTTTGACATGAAACATTGACAGATGATATTTACATTGTTTCAGGTATACAAAACAACAAAAAATATTATGTCATGTATCAGTTCACCCCAGTGGCATACCAGAACATTTTGCTAGAATAAAAAAATCAACTGTAAAATATTTTTTTTTAAACAGACGATCCCAAACACCAACATAAACATAAATTCAAGAAGTAAAAGTAAGTCAATGATTGAATGCATGCCATTATGTCATGCCGCAGTGCATCCTTTCTCTACTTCCTTCCCATTTTTTTTACAGAGAAAGCGGATGATGAGCTTTTTTGTTTTTAGGAAGCCTTCCGTAGAGCCTTGAGTATTCTCATTTTCATTAGTATTTTTGAGTTCATGTACCTGGTTTACAGTAATACCATACTATCATATCACTACCTTTTTTACACTACTGTCGATCTCCTCTTTTTTTGTTCCACAGCAAAAACAATGTTTTCCCCTGTTGCTTGTGTTTTCTCAAATATACATAAAAACATACATATGGAGTAGTACTACTCACATGAAACAGTAAGCGATACAAGAAATTCTCAAGAGAAAAAAATAATGAAGAACGGAAAAGCAAAAGAGTGGAAAGTAGGAAATTCATTATTTAACGGATTCGTGGAAGTGTATGGATAATAGATTATGCAGCATAAATATAAAGGCAAACAGAGTGGGTGATGGATGTGTATGCTTATGCATGATGCATGGTTGTCAAAAAAGGGGAATGAGTTCAGATTCTAACTGTTTGGAAATCACTACCATGAAAGAGTCTATACTCTTGTTGAAAAAAAATCAGGTCAACACGAAAGAATATATATACATTTAAACTATAAACCGTATATTTAACAGATATAAATAGCATTATATGTGTGTATAGATTAAATAGATTTAATTTTAGTATCATATGTTTCAATGAATTGTTTTGCCCTCAATTTACAAATTATGAAAGAGTAAAAAAGTAGTTCAGTTTATCTCATTTTCTCATCATTTTTTTCATAATTATTTAAAAGTTAATCCATTGATTTTTTTTGTTTAAAAATCCATCAAACTTTGTGATGAAAGATGTATTTAAAACACTCATTAATATCTTTTCACCTTCATGCAGTAGTTTGTGATTTTTTTCCATTTTTTATTTCTCTTATTAGCTTTCATCCTAAAACTGTTTCTACAAACTAAAGTAATGAATCTTATTACGATTTTGTTTGTTTTGTTCTTTCTTTTTTAGTTCTTGAGGCTAACTGGATTACATTACATTTGATAACATCATACTTATGAAACTTAATTGGTGCCAGAATAAAAATTAAACCAAAGGTAAATTTCTTATTTACCGTTTAATGCAAATTTATTCAGTTCATACCTACCCTTTAATTGATTTCGTAAAATGGCAATCTTCTCTACGAAAAAGGAGCTTTAAAAGATTCACATCATTAATTCTTTTCTATTTTCTTCTTCTGCTTCAGTGATTCTCCGAAGGCACCTTCCTCTAAAGCTATTACTTTTTTCCACATGGTTCATCGCACACACATTGAGACTGGAAGTTGGCAGAGCGAAAAAAAAGTTCACCAAAATAGTGCGAAGGTTTCCTCACATTTCTTGCAAAATGGTAACAATGAGAATGAGATGCAAAAAAAGGCTATCTCACGTTTTTCTCCATCTTTAAGGCAGTAAACATACAGGACGGTTGAACTCAGACCTTTTCATACTAATACTTCAGTCAGCAATTTAGCATCATTATCATCATCTTCATCATATACCACAATTTGCATGCATTTGGACTTAACTTTGAAAATTCACAGAGATTTCAAACTTTTCCCATTCAAAGTAAATTCCAGAAAACCAATAGAATTGAACTGACACTAGATAAGTTTGGTAGTTATAAATCGTACAATATCGTTGCGTCGTGAGATTCTTTTAAAACATAATGAAGATATAAGTACTAGAAGTTTTTCTTTAAAACAGCTACTTTTCTTTTGTTTAAATTTTCAACTGGTGACTTATACATATTTGGATTTTGGATACGTAAAAAGTATTTTTTCAATTGATGACAATGTTTTGACTTCACTCACACTTTTTTATCTGTAAGTTTAAAGCTTTTCTACGCATCCTCAAAATCATGATATCCATCAACGAAGCGTCTTTATATCCGCTTTGACTAACTTTGACTGATCTTTTTTATCCTCCCTCAGTTTTTCTTCTATGTACATTTTCTGCTAAAATTTCTGTCATTACGAAAAACATTCAAGAAAATTAAAACTATTACAAATATCTTTTGAGTTGAATGCCAGCATTTGCCTTATCTTCTAGCTTTGTTTGGCCCCGCCAGTCAAATCGTGCTAAATATTGAGCATTTTTACTATTGATTTAATGGCTGTTTATTCTGTATTTCTGCCACTCCTTTTATCTGTATAATCTAGTTTCCCGTTATACTCCTACACATACAATTGTTTGGTATTATTGGCATGTCCCTAGGCACCTATACAGCACGCTTAGTTTACTCACGAATAGCAAAATGTTTACACATAATCGTCACTAGTGCGTGTGAGTCTGAGTTTGTTTGTTTCAAACTGCAAACAATCATTTGAAACTAAATCGATCCACTTGACTAACTTATAACTTAATAGAAATAATGTCCTTCTCCTTCTATTCTTAGCAGGATTCGTACAGATAGTCAAAGTCGTAAAGAATAATGAGTTTGCCTACTGCCTGTCCTTTCTTTTACTCGAAGAAGCTAAATGGCAAAATCACAAACAACATATAATCAAACAAGATTGTTTTAATGACATAGTTGGGAAGGCAAAAGCAAAGTTGTTCATGTGTGTTGTGTACAATAAAACTGAGCCAGTAAATTAGTTGCCTTTATCAAATTTAACAATCAGGAGCAATTTGCAATTGCAATTTGATTAATTCAACTACGAAGGCCGCAATAAAGCTCCAGGATAAAATTTAGTGGGAAGAGTAAATGAACAATCAATCATCATCGTGGATTTTGAGTGTAAGCAGAAATTGTATTCGAAAATGGTCCATTTTTAATGAATATCGCTGATTTTAACAGATTTCATGTTGTCTGCCATTGAAAAAATATAATTATATCACAAGAAATGACGCAATAGGTAGACGGATACGCCTGAGCGATAAAGCCAGAACATTGAAATATTTAAAATCATATTATTACATTTGTAGGTAAACATAGATTTGAGTTGATCAACGCTAAAGTATTTTCATGTAATCGCATACATCAAGAATTAAAACACTTACTTCGTCAATATCAAATCAACAGAATTCCATAATGAAAATGAGATAAAAACATGGCAATTCAATATAGTATATTTATTCGCTGAATAGGAATACCAACAAGTTAGTTCGTTGGTAATAGTTTTCTAGTTTTACAATTTCTGCTCTGTTATGAAAAGGTATAGGGTTTGTCTACACATTACTACGAAATCACGGTAGGCCACCATATCATTCAACTCATCCCCATAAACGAATGTGTGTAATGCTGCTTGCTAAAAAGTAAACCAAAATTTTCAACAAAGCATAAAACCGTAACAATACACACTAAACCAAATTGCTACCCCTTCGCATACCAAAATACGAAAGCCAAGCCACAATAATAATCATAATCATTTTGTGCTTAAATGACTAGTTGTGTTCCACATGAATACAAACTCAAACACCAACACAATCTCAATCTACTGATAGTAGATATGATGATACGATACAATAATAATCATAGGGATAGTGTTAAAAAGCCAACAATCAACGAAACTAGTTTCCTACTTTACCTCAAAACTAGAAATAACCACTAAACCTTATTATCCCCCTCAGCAGCAAAATGACTTTTTTTGTGCGATAATAAACAAAAAGGTACAGCACAACGCAACGTCGCATTCGCATAGTCAAGTCCACAATTGTCCACATCATAACAACGGAAGTCTCATTTTCTTCACGAAAGTCTTTGTAATACTGACCAAGGTACTGTTACAATAATCATCTAGCAAAAATGTTTAGTAGTAATTTTAATATTTTACTTTGTACACTATATGTGCCTCGACTCATTACTCTGTCCTTTTTTCTCACCACACACATGCATCATAAAAAAGTTATTACAATTTTGTGGTTTACACTCTCATTTTCATCTCCTCTCAACTCTTTCCTTTCCAACCCATCTACATGACTTTAATAGCCATTGCCACACCACCACCGCAAATCTACCAGCATCTCTCTGTAACCAACAATCACAACCAACAAGACAGATAAGCAGACTCATGAAAACCCCTGAAAACATTTAGTCAAACATGCAGAACTAAAGATGATAATGATAATCATGTTTTGTAGTGACTCAGTGTAATATTGGATGTGATGACACAAGCTCGCACAGAATGAAAATTCCGAACCTTTTTTACTCATGCTTCAATTATGTAAACGTGTACATTCAGAATCAGACAGTGAGATTTTTTAGGTACACCCGTCGTCCAGAGATCCAATCCAGTATACGCATGCATAAATAAGTTATCTCTCCTCCAACCCAGCTACCAAAACTGTTTTAATGAATGTAAATACATACAAGCTACACACGTTTAAATAGTTATACAGACAGATAATGTAAACTAACGAACGCATAGTCATCAAAAAATTTAATGCATTACATAGTCGGCTGGCTATATAACACAGGAAATAACACTAACGTTGAAATTAGAGGAATGGCTTATGATGCTGGTTGTCTGCTAAGTATGGTGGTGAGAGACAAAGTCAAAAAGGAAATTGAAACTTTAAATTTGCAGAAGCCACTCACACAGGAAAAATTACAACTTTCAAAAATTGCGTAATAATCATGCATATGGCTTGATTACTGCTAGAGCAAAAACTGGGTAAGTTTATTATGCTGATGAGTTCATTTCATAACAAAACACTGAATTTTTTTTGACGGAACTTGAACATACTTGACGCTTACACACACAAGCACAGCAGCTCAAAGGATAAGGATATGATGATTTGACAAGTTAGCTAATATTTGAAGAGTCTCGGCTCAGCTCTCTGGTGGAAATCCCGGCTTGATGTTCATGTTTATGAGTTTTAAAAAAATAACAAAACATAGTTACAAGAGCTCCATTCCTGTTTGTGTACTAGTTGTGATTCTGAGTACATGAAAGCAAACGATTTCACTTTACGTTTAATAATATTATCGTTTAAACTTGAACTGGAAACTAAAACTATTCAAAAAACACAAAACCACTTTTAAAAACCCAGAGATGAGAGAGGGGCAGAGATTAGGTTTATTGTTTCCGTTTTACGGAAGCTTCAAATTTTAAATAAATAAATAAATAATGGCATCGTTGAAAGTAAAAGTAAAGATAAAAGTACTTTAAACAGACAACGTACTGACTACTGACATGACATTGCACACAAGAAAAACATATTTTGTACTTTTATATATTTAGAATAGCTAAAAGCAAAACTGGATTTCCAATAAATCCTTTATTTAAAAAGCAAATAGCAAAATATTTGAAGGTCGAGTTATTGTTTTCATTTTTTTCATCTGAAAGAAGAGTTAACTGGGAGATGCTTATATTTAATCCAACAAAGGAACTTCCTGATCATCGTCTGACCAGTTACTTCCTTATCACCTCTGGGTAACCAGTAAAGGTATCATATCCGTTTGTTTATTTGACTTTGTCCATCAAATTTTTCCTTCCTATTTTATATTTTCATCCAATAAATTTTTGGAAATAGCCTCTCAAGCCAGCGACTTAAAGCCCATAAGAAAACTAAAACTAGAAAACAATGTATGTTTAGTGTTTTTTTGCCAACATGTATTGTTCTTCCGTCATGAGTCGTGGTATTTTTTATAAACGTAAATGTTGCATGAGTACTTCTTGAGAATAACCCCTTCCTTCTCTCGCTTTCCACAGAAGATTTTTTTATCATTCTCAGAGAAGAAGCATAAGACACGAACAAGCATTTTTATTTTCACTTTCTCTCTCTCTCGTCAGGTCAAACCATTCTTTGCTTTCAGGAAAATCATGCATTATTTGTGAGAGAATGAGTTTAAAAAATGAAGAAAAAGTATAGAAGCAGTGGAAACTCGCATGAGCGTGTTTGATATCATACCGCTTTTTTACTACTGTTCTTTTATGCTCGCACACCACGGGCACATGTGCTCGTTCGTCTACTTCACTTTCTCATAGAGAACACAGCAGCATCACATCTCACATCACAATATTATCTTTTTTGTTCCCGTTGAAAGGGAAAATGAAACAAGTTTGTTCTTGTCTACTAACCAGTCAACCATTTTTACCTTTTTATGAACAACACAAAAGTCCATTATGTATACATCCATTTGAAAACGTAACGTGTACCTACACACATGTAATATTATGAAATGAATATTATGAAGCCAACAGAACTTTTCTCTTCTTTGAAAGTGTGATATGAATACTTGTATGCTGTATGCTATTCATAATACACGACATGTATGCACTTATAATATGTATGTTTCTATTCAATATTAATGAAAATATACATAATTTACCATGATGACGTTGGTAAAGTTCCTGATGCTCCAGGGCTTTTGGGACTCGTCGTTCTAGTAGCAGCAGTAGACTTTCTCCGCCACCATTTGTGCTGATGTCGACTGGTATTCTTGTTTTCCTTTTTGGCCAAGTGGTGGATGTAATAGGAAAATGGGTCTTTGTTGTTCCGGTTGCCTCTGTTGCTGTTGTTAAAGCTTCCGTTTCAATAGGAGGAGAAACAAAAGGAGAAAATATTAATACTTTTTGGGGAGAAACCTGCTTTTAAGTGAATAGGCTCACTTGTTCTACCTTTTCTTTCTTTTTGACTGGATACTAAAGTGGTACCAGTTGCGGCGGTGAAAGCGGAAGAAAGCGAAATTGTTGTAGCATTTGTTGTTGGTGTTGTGTTACTACTTCCTGTTGTTCTCCTTTGCAGAGAATAATCGTCCAAAGTTGTATTGGCTTTTGTTATTGACCTGATGACCCTTGGCTTATGGTTTTGGTGGTAGAATGGGCGTGCAGCACTATTATTTCGACTTTTGACCAAATTATAAGTTGAATATGGAGAATACGCAGTGCTAGTAGTAGCAGGAGGGCTTCTACTAGACGCTCTCGAAGGTCTTTGATGTGATCCGGTTTTAATTTCTTCTCGTGTTGGAATTTTGTGCGGAGAGGTGAATCCATGCCTGCTTGCCGTTTTAGTTGATGCTGCCGTTTTATGAGGCTGCAAAGGGATTTGAGAGAAAAAGCAACAAGAAGAGAAATTTATGAATGTGCCAGTAGCATAGTACATAATAAACTAACCGACGTAAGCTATTCGAGATGAGAAAGAGAAATGAGACATGAAGATTGTAAAAAAGAAACACGGAAATGGATTCTTGAGCTTTTTGAAATGCATATGTATATGTTTCACACAAATAAAAACTGTCGGATGGTTAGATCGTTACTGGATTTTTTACTTTACTAACCTCAACAACAATATTCTATATTGCTTTTTTCCATGCCTGTCTATTTCTAAGATACCTATGTGCTTAAAAATGGACAGTTCAGGCACATATTACACTTAGAGTTAGAACTACAGATCTTTCCTTGGTATGGTAGATGACAAAAACAACAAATTTTTGAAACATTTCTATTCTAAGACATGATAAAAAACCATAAAAATTCTTGCTTGTTGCTTTGTTTTATTTAGTATACACATAAACAAAACTTCTGTATATACTACTATGAAAAGTTCGCTGGAAGCATAAGATGTCAAATAAGATAGCTAATACGTATGTCATAAAATAACGAATGTGAAAAGTAAAAAAGATGTGACACTAGAGAAAATATTAATTCTCGAGATAAAGAAACTTAAGGAGTTTTTAAAAATCCCTCTAGTTTAAAATAGATTTGAAGTGGTAGTGTAATTTTATTTGCATTCGGTATTCAATAATGTGAAGTGTGTCTTGAAAAGTGGAAGTACTTGTCTGGTTCAACGAAATTCATATATTGCAAATGCATTTCAACTACAATATATAGTATAGTTAATTGTCATAATAATGACATGTATTTGGAATGAAATATTTTTGTTATTCAATTGATTAGTTGTAAGGTTCATTTATGAGAATGGCAAATAACAGAGCAAAAAAGGATAAAAGATTTTCTCTTGTTTCTTTGTCCCTGCTTATATAATACATAACATACCTTCTTCGGCGAAACAGCGGCACTCCGCACTAAAATAGGACTCTTGAGAGGCTCACTCCCAGTGTTCCTTAATATTTCAGGAGAAAGGCTTCGGGAGCGTTTTACGTTCTGTACATTTCTTACCTGTGTAGAACAAAAAGAGGAAAGCAGAACACAAATTTATTTAAAATGAAGTGAATAAAAGAACATAACATGGCCTACTACACCACACACAAACACTCACATTCTTACAAACAATACATCTCTTCCATTTCCAATTTTCCGTATCATAGCCGACTACTCTTCAACTTACAGAGTCAAGTCAACATTCAACAAAAACATGGAAGAAAGGACGAGTTACTAGAAAAGCTTATCCAGCAGAAAGTATTGTTGTAGAAGAATTTATTAGAGAATGCGAAAGCACTATCAACTATTTTTATTTTCTTCATTTTATTTGCAAAACAGCTTTTCCCGTCTTTCGTTTTTGACTAAACTTTACCTTAGTTGTATTTATAATGTAAGAGCTCCTGTGACCATTGCTTTTCCCTTCCATCCCCGTGCTTCGTCCAAAGGACCGAATTTGACTAAGATGGAGGGGAAGTGATCTTATTTGGGCGATTGGAGCTGTACCAGGTAATAAACCAGATTTTGTTGATGTTGTTGATCCTTCAGCGTGTTCCCGGAATTGTCGATAGGAACCCGAAGTAGCGTTGACATTGTTGCTGCCTTGTTTCCGCATTCGGGATTTTGAAGATGAAGATGATGGCAAGGAAGAAAATCTGGTGATTGAATATGAGATCGGCTTGAGACACTTAGCATGACGTGCACTTGAACGGGATGGAGATGATCCTGAAACTGATGGGGATGGGGAAGGATTGTAGGTGGAAGAAGTGGTTTGTGGGGTGGTGGTGGTAGAAGTAGTAGTTGTGTTAGTATTATTGGTGCGGGAGACAGCACCAGTTTTACTTCTGTTAAAAAATTATTATTCCGTTTTATAGTAAGTATAAGAAAACCAAGTTAACATATTACTTTTCAGCTACGATAACTTTAAGCTTTTTTGTATATTTGCATGAGACACTCTTAAACTGACAAGTGATGCGAGAAATTAGGTTTTCTCAGAAGAGCTTTTAGAGTAATATTATTTTGGTATTGTTAAAATGAAATTAATGTTATGTCTACTAGGAACTTGTAGAAAACAGGCTAATACTATTAGAACGCTTTGCTATATTTATTAAAAAATATTACTCACCCAAACTTGGATTTAACCTTTTCATAGCAGGAACGCATCACATTAACAAGCCTAACCAATTCAATAATATAGTTTATCAGGCAGCACGACGGCAGAAACGGTGGTAGTACACAATTTCATATACACAACAGCAGCACAAGGCACAGAACAACCAACAAAGCCAAGAACTTCATAAACGACGAGCAGAAGTCATCAATGCAAAAAAATTGTATAATATGCTTAAATGCAAATTGGTATGATTTTGTTATTTGGGTTCACTTGAAAATATTAGGCAGTTTTAATAATCCTTCTTCTCAACACGAAAACCATTCTACTACACAAACTGACTACACGAAAAACACTTGTTAAAAAGGCGGAATATGATTACATGATATGATTAGGAATTCTTAACACTTGACTACTTAAACCCAAAAGTTATGAGATATGCGTACATATTTTTTATTTAAAGCAGATAGCTTGTTATTAAGAGTTGTTTGTTGGTGTTCTATATTACCTTGTTAAGCTTTGTCTAGAGTTTACTAATTCTTATGTGAGAACACCGTAGTTTTATACTTTAGCCTTCTCTCACGACGGTAGACGGACACGCTCTTGTGCACATCAAGAATTATTGTATAACATGCATAATAATAATCTCATCTCGTTTGTCAGAGTCAAAATTCGTCCAATAACAAGACACACCACTACCACTTTGTTCACAATACAATTCAGCTATCAAAATCATTGTTGGTTTGGTGTGCATTTTTATATTTCTCCCTGACATTTTGGGTATTAAGAAGAAATGAGAGCACAACAAAAAACATGACGATACGTTCAATGACGATGATGAGTGATGTGTGTGATGAGAGTGAATTATCTCGTTTTGTTGTACAAAAATGCTCTTGTTTTGGTTTGTTGTGACTTGACTGTTGAAAATGCAGAAACTCAAAGAGTTTAGGATGGTGGAGATTGAAGTGATTATGATAATGCATTTTATTGCTTACACGCTTGCAGGCAAATAAAGATAAAACATATATGAAAAAGTCTAACCACCACACCACCAACATCATCGCCACCTCCTCCACGACATAACAATCCATGATGATTACTTTTTGTGTGTGAAGCTTCTCCTCCCCAGAAAATTACAAATTTTTCAGCAACTAAAAAGTCAGCGGTTTAGTTTTTTTTGGCGATGTGGATGTGATGTGGTGGTGTCGGGGAGATGCCATGCGATGAAACTGAAACCAACGATGGAACAAAGAGAGCCACGCCATTCGATGACAGCAGCAGAAAAAGAGTTGCGCTTGCGCTGCACTGTATGCTGCATACAGTTAATATTATGATTCATGTAAATTGATGATGACCAAAAAGTAACGAAATAATTATTATTGAGAGAGAGAAACAAAGTGAGAGAGAGAGTACGCACGGTAAAGTAAGTCAGTGATGATTCTGATGAGATAATAAAGAGAAAATGGCACTTACTTCAACAACAACACCAAAGCAATTTTCAATCTAAAGTAATCAACTTTTTATTCATAATAATTTCCTCTCGCTCTTAATGGAATACTGAACATTACACAACAAATTATGTATGTATGTTGTATGTTTTGTATGTATGTGTTTTTCATTTTTTTTTTGTTATATATTGTATTACGTATTAGAGATACATTTATTTAATATATTTCCATGTTGTAATTGTAGGAGTAGTAGTTACGTTTTTTAAAGAGTATGTAATGTACTTCTTATCATCCATACTTTTGTGTGTTTATACTCAATATATTTATATGTAAAACACGACAACAATTTTTAAAGATATTTAAGTTTTGTGTTTCTTGTTTGGTTTGTTTTGTGTGTTTAGATTACTTTTGTTGGCGACGGCGGAGCACATTTAATCATACGTACGTAGTAAGTATCATCATTCATTTTTTATTATAAGTATATTTTTTCTCTCACACGCACTTTTTGAACATACACGCACGTTACGACGAAAAAACAACGAAAACGTATAACGAAAAAAAAAAACAAATTCGAAGTATCATCATTTGTAATAATAATAAAGTCAATAAAGTTTTTAGTAGTATTTTTTTTCTATCATCATAGCACACATAGAAGAGATTTTAAAAGGCACACCCCTCAGCAGTAGTTTTTTAGTTAGTAATAAGAATAGTAAGTTTTTATTTTTTTATATATCAACATGCGCATGTATAGTACTGATTTGATTAACTTTTTCCATTTTTATTTTGATTTTTTCTTGTCAATAATAAACAGAAGAAAAAACAGATTTTTTTTTGTAAGAAACGTTTAGCATTATGACGCTTTATTTTTGTCGCATCTCTCGTCACGTAAGTTTTAAAACGTTATAATGCTTGTGGATTTTTACATGATTTATTTTAAAGGTATTTTTTCTAGTATATCAAGTAGTGTGTATATGTTGTTTTTGATTGATCCAATTATCATCATTATTACTAATACGTACGATTATTTTGTTTTATTATTATTTTTTGCTTTTAAAGATTATAAAGTATATATTGTAAGGTATGGGGTATCGTAATAATAATAATTATATAAAGTGACAGTAGCACCAGTAGGTTCTATATAACTTGTAGACAATAATAATATAATATTACGTTGTAGTAGTAGTAATGATAATAATAATAGTAAATAATAATAATCTAAAGTATAATAGTTTTGTAGAAAAGTAATGTTAAATTCTTCTACATTTGTTGTCACTGATCACGTGGAGACATCCCAGATCTCAGCAAGGAACGGTGGTAGCTTCTTATTCTTCAGTTTCAGCGAGAAGCACATTTCGGAATTAATGTTGCCGAGTGTTCTCAACTCGGTAAGGACCCCCAGAAGGCGTGCGAAATTTACACCTGTGTGCGTATAAAAGAAAATTATAAATTTGAGCATGACAGGCATTCAGAAAAAAACGACAGGTGATAGAATTACTAAGAATTTCTTCTTACCTGGCCGGACGGGATGAAGGTATTCAACGTACGCTCTAAGAGCCTCTAAATAAATTTCTTGTATTTTTTCAACTTTCCTTGGCTCCAGCAGGAGAGGACGTTCTGAAATTAGAAAAAAAAACAATTTTGAAAATACTAGAAAATTCCATTTATTTAACCAGCATAAAACAATACGTAAAATCTCGGTTGGTTAACCATATTGTATGGTTTACTAACAAGCCTTACTATAATTATTATTCGCTTTCAAAGCCGTCAAATAATCAAATCAAGATCAATTTTCCTATTTAAACACGGAATTGAATGACATTTGATAGACATGTCAATGCCACCGAGAATTATTCATGTTAAGTAGGTTGTGTAAACTATCCCTACCACACTATCAAAGTCAAAATCCTTGAGAGATCACATTTCTTTGCATCTACTCTATTTACATTTACTTGGCTTATTTTTATACAAAATATTCTTTTATAATAAGCGTAATAACATCAACCTACGCACACACGTCATTATCAAGCACTTTTCTCCGGGCAGATTCTCTTTCATTTCGTTTCATTCTATTTATTGCTTGTTTTTCCTGGAATGAGCGAGATTTGTTGGAGAGTTTTAACGACTTGGTTATTTGTATGTACCTGAAAATATTACGATGGCAGTAAGAAGAGCGTATTCTGCGTTGTCAACTTTCATTGTGCACATATGCCTACAGAAATTGAACAGCGGGTCAGCGGAATCACCGACGCCAGCCATACAGTAATTCTCACGAGAGTACGGATGATTATTGGCGAACACGATTGTATCCGTTTGAAAATCATATCTTCTAGCTGTGCGCAACATCATCACTTCAGAGGAACAGGCCTAAAAATAAACAAATAGTACAAAAAATTAGCTTCATTAACCTTTGCTTTTTGTAAATATAGAAATATTACGAACAGCACAAAAACAAAAAGACAAAATCTGAACAAATCGATCCATTATAAATCATGATCATCAACTGGATGAAAATTCCGAGGACTTCAATTTCAATCCTCTTCAATTCTCTATTTCTTTCATTTCATCATCATCTTTTTATTAACCTTCAGCAAGGTAATTTGATCTTCCCGAAGCAGAGTATCAAATCCCGGGAGCCGTTTGGCAAATTCTACGGTAAGTTGAACCGTGAGAATTGTCATCTCCGTTATGTGTTTGAACTTTGCCTCGCTGTCATGAATTTGGACCGGAGGTTCCTTTTATTCATCCCCACCAGAAAAAGAAACAAACAAAAAAGCCACGTTAATTGTTATCTCATTTACCTTAAGAAGCGTGATTTGGTCCTCCCGCTCAAGTTTGTCGAAGCCTGGTAAGCGTTTGGAGAATTCTACGATTAGCTGCACTGTCAATATTGTCATCTCAGTGATGTGTCGAAACCGAACCTCACTCGCATCCTCTCCCTCCGTTGGGAGCGACTGTATATTTTAACCAACAAGCGAAAGAGAAAAGTTAACCATTTTGAAGAAAAGTGGAAGAATAATTCACAAACATTCCATTTAATGTATTTTTGTATTTATGTATTATTGGTTTTGTGTATTAATGTGTTGAATTGTATTTTTTATGATTTATGCGCATGTTTATTAATCATTTAAACATTTTTTTAGAAAGACAGAAAGAAAGAAGAAATTTGAAAAAATCCCCGCAATATTGAAAAGTTTTTTTTGGTTGCAAAAGGGCATTGAAGAAGATTTGTAAAAGTAAATTTTACAAATTTTTAGTAAAAATGTCTAAAGTTAAAATTTTAATACATTATTATTTTACTCAGCTTACACTTAAACGTTTGAGATCTTCTTCAGAGGGCTGCTCGAACTCATCTTGGAAATAAACCAATCGATTGATCAGTTCTTCCTGTTCGACACTTAGGGACCTACCACCATTAGGTGGGTGCTTTCCTGACAGTCTATCACCAGGAGTCATCAGCCTTTCATCCTGAGAAGAAGAAAAATATTACAAAAATATAATAAATTATATACCTATCCAACAAAAACGTACATATAGTACACACATCAAACATGTCACATAACTTGCTTGTGCAACCACAAAAATACCAAATAATACTTCAAGTATAAAAAATGACGTCAAGCGTCATTTCGTCGAAACTTGGAACTTTCTCAACACAACTATTTAATATTCAAACTAGCGAGAAAATTCCAATATTATAGCCGACAAAGTTTACTGAACATGAAGCACATTTTCAGGTAACAAAATTCTCATAATAAAAAATTGTATACAATCACGTGAACAGTACAAATACACAAACAACCCAAAAACTCACCTTACTAATCTCCACTTCTTTGGGCGTAGGAGACTGAGTAGTTGAATTAGGTTTATCCTTTTCTTTTTGTGCTTTCTTCGCTTCCCTTTTTACAGCACATTGGTACTCAGGTACGACGCCTGCAAAAGTTCAACAAAATTCATCATGTCAATTTTGAAATCCAAACTATTTCCCCGCATCATTAGCCACAACAGCTAGTATTTAATGAGCACGTGAAAGGTATACACTTACATTCAGGCCGCATTCCAACAGTGAGGCACTTCTTTAACCGACACTCCTGGCATTTTCTTCTCATATACATATCTATCTCACAACTATTCCCATATTTGCATTGGTACACTGCGTTCTTTGTGATACTTCTTCGGAAGAAACCTACAATAACAGGAAAGAGAAAAAAATCCACACATAATATATTATTTCCAAACGCTCCAGTGAACTGCATTAAATAACATTTTGCTTCAATGATCAAAACAAAATGATGATTCAAATTGTTGATGACTTTTTCTCTATTTATATTCCAAAGTTCACTACCCACCTTTACATCCTTCACAGGTGAGAGCATTATAGTGGTATCCAGAGGCTCTGTCTCCACACACCAGGCAAAGTTCTTCCTGTTGTCGCGGCACGGGCCCTTTCTTTTTCTTTCCATCTCCACAGCTATCTGCACCAAATCCACCAGGCGGAGAAAGATCTTCCCTTCCTATAATCATGGGCAAAAAAGGCCCTCTGATTAGTTCACCATTACTTGTCAAAACTTCCAAAACCATGTTGCAAATTCAAGGCTCAATTTCAAAATGACTTAAGTTCCTCTCCCGACACATCATAATAATTACATTTACAACAAACAACATACTTCATTTCATCCTATTCCTATTCATCATCAAAAATATCATCTCTTATCCGAGATCCCCCTTCTTATCTTTAGCAATTATGGCAGGAAAATGGAATCATCCCGAAAACAATTTCTCTTATCATTGATCATTTCCCCCACTCATCTGGACATCGTACCATTAAACACCATTTTTATCTTGAAACTATTATTTTTATCACCAACGTCTCTCATGTGAGTAATAGCGATTTCCATTCCTCTCTCTCTAAGTCAACTCAGGTGAGAGATTTTTCCTACTACATGCAGTCATTATCCTCATATCTATTATCACAGTTTTAATGTTGTTACATTTATCTCCAATTATTACTGCACACAACTAGTCGTCTTCAATGCTTCTGATCACCATCATCATCTCCTTCGTCATCATATTCCATCATCAACATTCAGCATGATGATTACATTTTTGCTTTGCTGCTAGGTCAATAACTCAGGTGCATTTCAAGGTTAGCGTGTCACTGTCCTGTGATACTTCCATGATGATGATGATGATCACTCACTCTTTTACTACTACATTCACAACACATACATTACTTTTACGCGTGTACCTAAATATATAGAATGAACTTCACAGGCGGAGCATTCGCCATTGCCACATAATAGCGTACCACGACTCAAGCCATAATATTTTAACAGTGACGAGTCGTGTATCTCTATTCCGTAGTATCAAAGTATCCATGCCCATCGTAGTTGTATAATACTACGATGTACATGTTCCATAATAATCGTCCATTCCACCGTGTACCACACACCAACGTAACATCAAACCAAAACCAAACCACCTCCTTCTCCACCACCACCACCGCCACTTCAATGTTTCTTTAAGCAGAATACTATGAATGTATTATGTATTAGCTTTTTTAAACCTTTCCCTTTCATCATTCTATATAACAACATCGCATCATGGAATGGAACAGAATCGCATGCTCGCTCACGCTTTTCCTCGCTAGTTTAACATTGAAAAATAGCAAGAGAGCGAAAGAAAATCTAAGAACCGAATTGTACACAAAACATACCTATACCTACCTATCCAATCCATGCATTTTACATTTCTGCAAAAAAAGAAGATTACTAGACTACTACGCAGACCAAGCTGGCTAAGTATTAATCTTAAAAATCTCCATTTGCTTTGCTTACTTTTGGATTTCCATATAAATATGAGTAATATGACTATATTATATAAATAACTACTTCTTGCTAAATATACATGCATATATTTATAAAATTCGGTATAACAAAAGTACACAGCTGAAAAGCAAAAGTGACGGAGAATAAGCAGAGATAAATTATTCTTTCTTCCTAAAGCCAGTTAACTAAACATTATCAAGACTCAAGACGGAACACTTTTTTATACATTCTTTTTTTCTGGATATTTACATTTCGTTTATTATGCTTATGTATATATCAATATGCTTTAATATATCTATATATATTTACTCATCATCGCTACTTCCACTCTATTCCATCCATTATTACACCATACCACAATTCTCGTAACCAACTACCAAAAACTATCCATCCAGCAGCAAAAATTATTGTTTGCAGAAGAAGAAACAAGACGAACTTGCGAGAGAGAGAGAGAAGAGAGGGTATCGGCCTTTCACAACTATAGTATACATACATACATACTTCTTTTCCACTATGAAAAGTTATTATGACACAACAAAAGCATTCTTCTCTCTCTCTTTCCTTCGCTGCTGAAGCACTCAAGCCTGGCGTCAGCGTCAGCCTTTTTACACCGATAATGCAACAAACTTTGAAACGCAAAACGACGTGCTGGTGCCATTATCATCATCAGCGCTCAGCGTATTAGCGCAGCAGCGTACACACAATAAAGCTTTTTCAGTGAAAAAACCTATGCGTCCAACCAAATATCATATAAAATGCAAGGATGATGATCATGATCATTATAATCTTATTACCTTTTCTACGTGAACAACAAACATAATAAAAATGCGATTGTGTACTTTTTCCGATTATTGCCGCTTATGTACATTGTGATATCTACGCACTTATAAAAATACAGAACATGCATGTTTCTTTTTCTGTTGAATTTCGTTTGGTTTTTTTTTTTCGCTTGATATGATATGGTTATGACGGCCAAATATTAATATCAGTTTGCTATGTTGAGTGTAATCAATGTGGACATAAACCAATTATCTCATTTTTTTCTATTTTCCCATTTTTCTTGAATTCACTGACAGACATATTCACTTAGACAGGTAGATAGATGGATTGGAACACGACACGGGCAAATGTACGAATACACTCTTGGGCATATATTATGCTTGGCATGCAATCTGGTTTTTTCATCATGTGAAATCTGGTATGCTTTATATTTAGGTATACACATACATTCATACAGAGATATGATCATACAGACAGATATAAATGTTGTCTACCTGAGGAACTATCAGAAAAGCTGGAAATAGCCAAAGAATGTTGACGTGTCGTTGTCCGCTTTCCTCCAGTTGTGAACGCACCATGATGGTTATTATTATTACCAACAAAACTACTCCCACCATTGTTATTACCATTATTCGTACTAATAATGCTACCCGTATTTGATTCAACACTCCCATTGTTCACATACACATTGTTAAGATCAAGGTCCCACAAGTCCAGATCCACATCCCCATTCCCAGTACTACTCCCCCCACCAACACTCCCTTCGTGGTCACCACCACCTCCAATATTAGTTTGTGACACAATAACATCCGTAATTATCAACTCTGGATGGTGACCATGATGCGGTTGGTTTTGCGGATGGTGGGGTCCATGATTGTGATGATGATGACCATGATGGCCATTGACATTCACAAGATTGTTGTGGTGGTTAGTATGCAGCTGGCCATGATGTCCATGACTATGTTTATTATTATTACTGGATGATGAGGACGTAGTACTCGTGGCCGATGAACTGGTCACTTCCGAGTCGTCACCCATTATTGAAATAAATTCGGATTTCATTCAAACTGCTTGTCA
Organism: Entomobrya cf. arborea Gr-Col-00668; assembly: GCA_034699025.1. Lineage (NCBI taxonomy): Eukaryota > Metazoa > Arthropoda > Collembola > Entomobryomorpha > Entomobryidae > Entomobrya > Entomobrya cf. arborea Gr-Col-00668. The sequence goes on from JAQIWN010001070.1 coordinate 19,170, forward strand.
AGGAGTAAACTCCTTCCGTTGGTTTTCTCAACAACTTTAAATACTCAGAAGAAGGTGAGCACACAAAATGAAGTGGACACATTAAACTAACTAAACTAACAGTATGCACTTAACTATATAAACTAATTAACCTTTTAGATTTGTATTTCGTTAAAGTCAACAATTTTCCAGAGACCGTCAGCACATTGACAGCAGTAGCTCTCAGCAGACACCACCAAATACAAAAGCACTGCAATATGAACTGCTTGTCTACCTGCCTACCTGTCAAACTCACTTTTTCCCTTTTTTTCAGATCCTTCTTTCCTTTCCCTTTTTCCACCTTTTGATTCCTTCTCCGTTCTAAATCTCAAATGAATCCGGACTATCTATAATAAGTATGTGATTGTGTTTGCAAAGAGATGAGATGAAATGCCGAAGAAACAGCAGAAAAGGTAATTTTTTTCCTCACTTGAGAGTTGAATGTGTGTACACAGTACACACAACAGAAGCAAAGGAATAGTAGCACAAACAAAATTCTGTTTTTAATATACTTTACATATAAAAGAATGACTCCTCTATATCATCGCAATAGTATTATTTTCTTTTTTTATTAATATAACCAGTCAACTTAATGCATGACATGAAAAGCAGCAGCACCAACAACCAACCAAAAAGAAAATGTAAATGGCCTGGCCTACTCTATTAGTATACTCAACTTTCAGAGAGATAGAACACAGAAAAACTCACTCTCGTTCTCTCGTCTTGTCAGTCAGCAGATATGCAATGCACAAGAGTTAAAAACAGCGGATGCTATTATATCCTCTCTTTTTGCCTGACTTGCTTGTTGTGTTTCTCTGTCTCTCTACTTTGCTTGCTACTTTTGCTGGATTCTTCTTATACTACTTTTTACTACTGTCTCTCACATCAACATCACGCAATAAACTTTTTTATAGAGTAAGCTTCTTCTATTATATACGTTCTACACAAGACCATAATATAGCAAAAATATCTTTCTGTAATACAATATGTGCATTACATGATAGCATAATACTCGTGGTGATGATGATGATGATGATCATGACTATGAACAGCATGTCTACTAAATCGACTGGAGGAGGTGTTCAAGTTTAAGGTTCCTTGCTTCACTCTATCCATACATACATTTTCCCCATACAGCAGCTCATGTTCAGAGAAATACAAGAATAGCATTAGAAAAAAGTAAGTGGGTGGCGTGTGGTATGGTGCTCTCTTCCATGCTGAGTAGCTCAGTTCTCTGTGTGCAAGTGTAGGGTGGTGGAAACTCCTTTCGGGGGCCTGTGTTTTAATATACGTACAACTTCTACGAACAACTCTTTCCATCAAAATCAGAAGCAAACCTTTTTCCGTAAAACAACTTCCACAACAGCTCAGTCAGTATATATGTCCATCCATTCCACTCGTTTTTTACTATAACTTCTCGTCTGCCTGCCTGCAAACTAAAGCTGATGGTATGGTGTAATAACTTCTCTCTCTCTCTCCGGCTTTTTTTTGTATACCAAACCACATGCACATGTCTCTCTCCATTCGCAAATGTACATTTTATACATGTAAAGCTTTTCTACTCTGCCAAATATTCCATTGTGAGAGTAGATACATTCCTACGTGATCACAATTCACGATACTCGACCAACTATTTACATTCAGAAGCTTTACCATCTAACAGACCAGATAACTCTCTCGTCTCAACTCAACTCTTACATTTTTCCATCCATCCAACGAAACTAAAATCATCCAGCCGCAACGCTGCTACAACCATATCATTATGCCGACATATACATAACTGATTGTTCTAACTATAGCGAAATTTTCTCTCACGAGTTATGTTTTATATTCTCCCAAAATATATAGCTATAAAAACTTAAACATCATCAGCAAAAAAAGCATGCATGCACGCATCCATGCAGTAGAGAAACGAGTAACAACACACACACACTATTCTATTCTAGAACCCGAGCCTCTTATAATGCTAACAACCTCAACATGCAATAATCCTATCGTTCGTTCACTACCAAAAAGTAATTCAACATAACACCACCAACACAACAACCAAAATACCTAAAGGCTTAAACGTATAAGCTCACTTGAATACTCGCACTTCTCCATCATAATCGTCATCCATTATTCCATGAAAACAGCGCAGTAATAATATATCTTGCAATCACATCATTCAAACATTGTATTTCCACATTTTCTTATAAAAAAAACTCACACGATATATGCATAAAGTATGTATATACTTCTCTCTCTGGCAGTTTTTTTTCTTGTATTTACAAATCGTTTTCTCTTGCTTGTGGGTACACGGTACACATAATGATGGTTAGTTAGCCAAGTGAGTAGAGACTAGTCTTCCTATAAGTTTTTTTGCCCTGTTATATTACATATAATGTTTATACCGTGTCATGCCTGAAGGATGGTTTAAGGTGATAAAAAAGTATTTCTTGTTGTTGCTGTTCGTAAAAATGGCTTAACCCTTTACTTCTTCTTCTTTTGAAAACATGTGGTTGGTGATGCTTACTGCGCCATCAATCCAGTTCAAGATCCAACTAAATAACTTCTCAAATCCAATGGAATATAATGGCCACATTTTTTGCTTTATCAAATACAATGGTCATAATTATGACTATGAGTCTCCAATCTTCAACAATGAGAGTCAAGTCATCATCATCATCAAAAAGCAACCATCCAGTTTTTTATCGCTATCTATCTATTATCATCATCCGCCGCGCCGTTGTTGTTTGCAGGCTTGCAGGTACAACGTCCAACGCAAATTGCTGAGTTTACTTTAAGCAAACTTTCAACTTTTTGTTTGTTGATCCAGATGATCTTCGTCATCGCCATCAAAGTCAAAATACCTGGTTACCTAATACCTACAAAGCTTGTTCAATGTTGAACGAACGTATTATAAAATGGAATACCATTTTGTTTTCTAAAACGCATAAAAAATACGTGCGTCCTGCTGCCATTCAAATCTCCACTTAACTCTTCTGCTACAAAGCATATAAATTGTGATATAATTTACTCACGGGAGTTCATTTGATGGTGGTGTATGTCATGTTATGACTATCGCCATGATGCTGCACGGATTTTTACATAGGTAGGTACACAAATACGCGGAGAATAATAGGATAATGATATAATGGTAATTGGCAAATAGCTTTTTTCAAAAACGTTCATTTCATCATCCCACAATATGAAAAACATTCATTACGACCAGAGGAGCAAATTCGCATTCATACCGTACTATAAAAAATACATTTACTGCGTATATTTTAATCACGTCATGCATCACCTATGGAATGATTCATCCTGTGTCCTGAAGATTGGGGAGGACGAGGAGGGTGATGTTGTGTGCACAATTCCTTTTTGAATTTTGATCATGGACTCGTCCACCTTTCCATGTTCGTACATGTAGCATCATCATCATGTAAAGTTATTTCAAAAACAAGAGAGCTCTAGCTCCAGGCTATTTTCGCTATTTACAACTAAATTTTTTCACTTTTGCTAATCTAAACTAAACTCCACATACAAAACATGCTAACAGTGTATCCTTAGTACACGGTGATAATGATGTGTGTAAACAACAAGGCGACGCGACCAGGTGTATAAACTTTCCACATTCCATGCTGAGCAAAAGCAGGCAAACATTGCCATTTGTAAAAGTATTAATTATTCGTTTATTTTGGTGAAATGAAATGTTAGGGATGTCCTGCAGATTGCTCCATGTGAAAAGCTAAATGAATTTTTTATGCATCATTAGTCACTAGACGGAATTAGTGACTATACAAAATTCTAACGACATTTTAAGTCTCGTGTAATGCGTTTGTAAGATAATGATGCGAGAAAAGATTTTACTAGATTACACTGGATGATGGTGATATAGCAGCTTTAAATGTAATTCTAATAAATATTTGCGCTTTTCTTGTCATTATTATCGTAAACATAAAATCGGCCATGAACAGAACAGTAACCCACCACCACCATACTTTTGTGCACACGAAAAACTACACAATATTTTATCATACAATTTCTTGCGCAGTAAACACCAACGACTGTAATTTGCGTTAAGTAAATTTGCTTACACAAAAACCGTTTCTTATCGGATGGATGTACACTATCTAAAAGAATACATCGGCACTTGCGCGCGCTATTGTTTAGTGGCGCTTTCTTGCGCGGTACTTGTCCTTTGTCTAAAAGTGTAAACACTAGCTTGTTGGCAATTAAATAGAGTATCTATTGTCATTATCAAATTGTTGTAAAAATGTTACTATTTAACTAAATTATCATGATTTTCAATAAACGCCCAATATTT
>JAQIWN010001071.1:0-23478 GCA_034699025.1 Entomobrya cf. arborea Gr-Col-00668
ATGGAAATTACTTTGGGGAGACCTTTAATTAGTTTTCCACTCACTTTCACTTTCAAAAGAAGAAGCTGTGTCATCTTAATCATCATCATCCTTTTACAGGGAATCATGTAGGATGAAAAAATCTGTACCAGATAGAGTTTCCTCAGTATTGTCCCCATGTCATTAGCAAGAGCCACTACCAATTTTACTTAGGCTGACTACAAACTACATGCAGACGTCTCCCTCCCACTCAGCCTTAATCAAAACCTATTGTCATCGTTCTCATAATCTTAAACCGTGCCCTGTACAACAGTACTTTTACTTTTGAAGAAACACGGAAAAAATCAGAAATTTTCACCAAGCTGTATTCAGTATTCGAGGAATACTCAAGAGTATCAACTTAATTTTTTAGAACTGAGTGGAATGTTTAAAACGGCTGGCTAAGTATAACCAATGTTAATTATTATTTCAAGATTAAACATCCAAGATGAAACTTTCTTCAGCTCAGGTCATCTCATAACAATGGTTATGAGACATGTTAGAACTTAATTCATTCTCAATTATTCATTAGTGTGTCTGAGATGCCACTTCTGTAGATAATTTCGTTTAGAAAAGTATGAACTTTGATGGTACAAAGGTAAAAGAGTATTCTTGAAGCAATGAGAATCGTTATGTGTTGTATTTGAACTTTAGCATGGCTTTTATCATTAAATAAACAGTATTTTTAATTTTAGCATACATCTACATATTTCTAAGATGTTCTCTCCGTTTTTAATTACTATTAATGACCGTTTTGCTTGTCGTGCTGTAGAACGCAATAACAATTTGCTTGTCAGTGTGATCATTTTGATATAAAAGGTATGCGACTGCGATGTTGGGGGGAGTGGGTGGTGTCCAAAAATGCTTACCAGACTTTATCTGTCGGGGACATTAAAACATACTTTAAAACGACTGATTTCCATGACATTTTCACATAATATCACTCCACTGTCAAAAAATATTTGTGCGGTGCTGCTCTCCTATATTCTTTTTGTTCGCTGGTAGGAAAGTCTATGGTATGGTGATGTTTGCCACAACTGATAATAACTCGAACTAAAAGATGATGCTTTCATAATGGGCGTGGTCGTTTTTGTAAAATAAGATAAAAGATTAAAGATCTAACCAATATTCTGCTTTCCCATCAATTTATTCATATTTACTTTCCCTTTCCATGAAAGATTTTGACGAAAAAAGGCAATCATTCGTTTCTATTTTAAGTGAACGTGATGTGATGATTGCCTATCAGATACGCGTAGGATTATTGCAGTATAAAACTCACAGAAATATTCCGATAGCAACAGCAGAAATTGTTGCTCTTCCATTTTCTTTTCTCTCATGTCAAAATTAATTTAAATGGAAAATTCAAGGGAAAATAAAACCAATGAACCTAAGCAACAACTTATATAATTCTAAAGTCAAAAGTTACGGCTTGTATTTGGTCTCTGGCTTTATCGTTTACCGGATTGTGGGTGAGATACTACTATCTGGTATCTATATATTTCTACCCACGCAAAAGTATCCAGTTATAGTGATCACCTTACATATCTTTCTCAAGTCTAATCCAATGAAGGAAATAAAACAGAGAAATAAAAAGAGTTACTTTGTGTCTCCAGGCAGTGTGGATTCGTAATTCGTGTAATGTTTTACTGGACCACATACACATTTCTAGTGCACTCTACTTACTTGGTTTTCTTAGAGCTACACTTTTGTAGAAGTCCGTAAAAGTGTTTGCCTGTGCGCTACTCACCCCTCACACCATCAGAAAAAAAAGAGATTTATAAGGTAACTTAACAACTGTCACCTTTGTTTCCAATTTTCTTGGTAATATCAACAATGACAGTAATCAAGACGACAAGTATAACCACCACAGCCACTTCATCATCAACATCGTCATATTTTTCGCCATCATCTTCGCACTTTTATCATAAAAGTACGAGAAAGTGTTAAAGCCAGTTCTTACCATAACAATAATAGTAATGTAAAGCAGAAATATTTAATAATAAAAAATCCAAGCACATCCGCTCACATACAAAGTTGGTCAATCTCCTTTCGGCTCTTGCTCCAAAATACCACTACATATGTACATAAGAGTCGACAAGTCCCATCTTAAAAAGTATACATATTTTTTGCAAAGTATACTCCAAATATCTTCAATTCATCGCCACTGGACGAGAATAATAAAGGGCATGGCACCATGTACCAAATATGTATAGCGTGTTCACCACACCAAGCAGAGCGCACACCATTGCCACCAATATCAGTACCTCCATTACCTAAACTAAAACGCATCAGTTTGTACTCATTCTCAGTTGCCCACTCCGGCGTTGGGGTATTCTTCCCTTTTTTTTGTTCGTCCTTGTCACTTTCTCTCTCGCCAGCTTTTCTCTTGTCATCATAATAGGAGCGCAGACGATGGTGGCAGTGCGGTGATGGTGGTAAAATTAGCGAGGAAATGGATATTTTCCTGAGTGCATTGCTTACAATTGTGAAAAAGCTGAAAAGAAAATACTTTCTCCATTCAGATGACACACACTACTAAGCTAAGGCGAAGGCAAGCCTGCATACTCCCAAAATACCACGAGACCCACAACACTTTCACTGTATGATTTTGTTGACTATGTAAACCATACAATATGGACTGAATGCGACCAAGACAAGTACATAGTTTTGTAGCACGGCATTGGTCCATGTACATAATAATATGTGGTAATCTACGCAGTGGAGTGAGAGCACACCAAAGCAATTGCCAGAGCTATTCCCTGTGCTCTGGCTTTCCAGCTTCACACTTTTTTTTGGAGTTCTCCTTTTTTCGTGTAATGTCATCGCTGCATTTATACCAACCACCAGAACATGCCTTCAAGTAGCTGTTATATGGTTACCAACTGCACCTGCATCATTTCTTATAGCCCTATAATATTCCTCGGACGGATGAAAGAAGGAAACTCTATAAATATTATGATAGGTGGCAATGATGACCGTTTCAACGACACCAGCAGTATAGCTATTCTTGCCATCATCACATTGCCAACTTTTACCTTGATACTTTCACCGAGAAAAAAATGACGAGACAAGCAGAAGCGATGGCAATAATGATTGGTATTATTATTACTACACTTGTAGTCTTATATAGCTTTTCTTCAATTATCTGACAAATACTATCATGAGTTTCCTCATTCCTTTTCATTCAACGACCCATCACACTCCTTTGTTTCCCTTTTATAAAAGCTTTACACAAGCGGGCAATGATATCTGTAACGACTGACGTCATTCATGGCATGTAATCACCATCATCATCTTTACACAAACTCGAAGCTCCGTATTTGGTACGGAATCAGGATAAATGGGAGAGATAAAAACCACTTAAAAAAGAGAGGTAGTGGGACAGGGCCAAACTCTGAAAACTATCCATATCCTCGAGCAAAAGACCACTCACTCAAGGGATGTATAATACCACATGAAACTCCTGTCTTTACTTTATTTTAATTGATCGTTTAGCTCAAATAATCTACCAAATGTATGTTGAAGACATATGAACACCTTTAAAATATCCCAAACTTTCAAAGAGAGAGAGAGAGAGAGTTTCAAATCTGCAAACAAAATGTCGAAAAAAACAAAAAGTAACCTTTTCCTCTGAATATCTCCAGTAAAATCACCGTAAAAGCAGTTCTCCCTATGTAAAGACACCTTAATACATGTAACTCTAATCGAAAAAATAACATAAATACAAGGTCATCTGATAACAATAATGATCATGATCATCGTCATCTACGGATGCTCTGCGGTGGCATTCTGTGTCGGTCGTATATTTTTTTTGGTTCATCATCATCAAGATGATCTTGCTCGTAATAATGATTACTATAATAATACCCAGTACCTTCCATAAAGCAGCCTATCACACGCCTAGCTTTACGACACGAAAAAGTGTTTTGGAAGGAGACATAAGTCGTTGTGGTTGAAAGTAAAGTGGGAAAATTCGGCCGTCACATAGCACCACTCCACTACATACTTTTTTTTCTTTCTCTCTAGCCGTATTCTTCATGCAAACTATAAAGTATGTCGCATAAAATGTGCTTATGATGTGTTGGTGTGTAGTCGAGTAAAAATGCAAGGGGAATGTAATAGAATCATCGTCATATGATCACGATCGCAGTCGTCGTTTCTCATAAAAAAATACTAACCAAAAAACTTGGTGGTTATTATGGGTAGGCGTAAAGAGGAAAAAAATGGCTAAAGCTGTGTACTCAACTCTTATTCTCTAGTTTTTTTTCTTCGGTGGTGTTTGGTTTGTTGGATGGATGGGGTAGTAGTATGCGGTGTAGTCATGACTCGCTGGCGCTTTAAGACCGTGGAAGTTGTGGATTTATTGTTAGAAAGTAGTTGAAAGTATAAATATGATGGTGGTAGTGGATGATGATGATGATGTGTCGCTGTGGAATTCAACTGATCGATATTAACTAGTTTGCCATTGCTATCGCCCGCTACCACGACTATTACCACACATGAAGAAAAGAGAGAAACCACTAGTAAGCATTATTCAGTATATAATAATAATGCCAGCAGCCAGTAGAATAATGTAAAGTACAGAAAGATGCAAGTTTCCTTTTAGTTTGGTTAATGTCTATATAATATAAAGTCCAAATTTAAAAAAATGCATTTGTTGAAGAAGTTGTGGTAGTTGTGATGGTGGTCTGTTTCAGAGAAGTGAAGCGAGAGAGAAATGGAAGGAAGAACACTTGGAAAAGGAAACTTTTTCCTTTCCTTGAGGCTATCACCATAGCCATCATCTTTCTGATGTGGCAATGAAAGTAGTAGTAGTATAGTTGCAGTAGTAGAAAAATATGAGGATGCTGCTAATTATAGAAATTATTTTTTTTTTGAAAAAATACATGGGGGAAAACAAATAAAAAGTTGAATGTGCACTTATACATCACCCTAACCGTAACAGACAGATAACTTTGATTAATTCTTGTAAAAAAAGAAGTTCAGGGTTCGATATTTTCTTGGAATAATAGTTATGATAAGAAAAACTTAAAGGATTTATTAAGGGATTCTTTTTGAAAAATAAAGAAAGTAAAGAAATGTGTGCTATTTTACAAACCTTGTAGTTTTCTCCGGTGAAATCGTGGTGAGCCGAGGAAACTATTTTTCAGTGTATTGAGCCTGGACCTCCAATGAGCGAGATGAGGTGATCCTGGTGGTGTGGGACTAGGAAGAACAGTACTAGGCAGTCCACCACTTCCCACTACTCCACCACCTTGATGCTCTTGGTTGTGAGAGTGGTCATTATTGAGGCCACCGGAAGAGCTTTGGTTTGCAACTCGATGCGGCATCTTTGGCGATGGGACGGGTGACGAAGGTATGGAGCTGGACAGCGGTGAGTGGTTAGTCAGATGAAGACTAGGTCGGCGGTGTCGACTGCGTTCACAATAAGGAAACATGAAAAGAAACAAAGAAAAAAACCATCATCATCAACATCTTGTTCGTCATCATCAATCCCCATCAATCTGACTTAAACCTTCTTTCTCTGTTTTCTTTTACCATGCCGTAGTACTTTAACCGAGTTTTATTGTGTACCTATCGTAACACTATTTACAAATACCCAGTTTGGCTGTATCCGGTCACAACGTCCGTCTTTCTAACAGCTAAAAATTATTTGAAGTATTTAAATTCTGTTTTATTCGCAAAAAAGTTTTATGGTACCGGACTACAATTCAAACTATGGGTTATAAGAGGTTAAGGCTGTAATATCCTTTTCCCTCGTAAGGTAAAATTAAAACCTGTTTAAAATTTGTCACTATTTACGGCGTGCTTTTATAAATCGTTACAATGGTTTATTTTACCTGATGTTGGCTTTGTACAACATCTTTACTCGTGCTCACTTTTTCTTTCGCTCTACAGCCAACACATATATAATATCACATATTCTACTTACAACAGGCAAGGCAGGAGGTTAAGTCGGGACAAATTACTTGAGCCCTTCCTTTCTTTCTTTTCTTTCTTCAACTAACTTACTTAAACTTATATTCTCGTAACTCACTCATCTCAACCTTTTTTCAACCATTATCATTTGCCATTCCATACCAAACAATCTTCAGAGAGAATAAAAAATATAGTAACAGGAGAAAACAGTAGTTTGAATTGTAAGACAAGCCTATAAGCTATATGTAATATCATCATCTTCTCTTGAGTTCCTTTTCTTCCTACTCACTCAACTCTTTCGACTTGACTTCCACTGAAAAACCTCCACTCTAAGTCGTCGTCGTCGACCTCTGCCATATTGTGTGCACCACACCATCACATTCCTTTACTTGAGCCACGAAAAAAAACTAATGATATTTTCTCTCCCTTTTTCTCCTCTTCTTTCTTATTTTCGACTCCTCCTTTTCAATTCAACTAAAAAAGAGGGAGAGAATGTTTTTAAAAAGAAAATAAGAAACATGCTTTTGTGTGTTTGCATTCACTGTAGATTCACACACTTGCATTTGTCCAGGTCAAACAAATGGTGACTTTATTCTATTTGCTACTTACATTCATATTTTTCTTCTCTAAAAGCGAAAATTGAAAGTAACTCACTCACAAAAAAATACACTGAAATACATTCAACAAAATGATCTTTCATCATGCCAATGTGTCCTTGTGTAAGTAAAACAATTGGAAAATTATGGAGCATAAACAAGAAAGCTTGGGAAAATATCTGGTCTGGAGTATTTTTCTAATTTAAGCAGCAGAACCTTAAGTTCACAGTCAACATTACATGCCAAACAACATCCGTTGTTTTTCTTTGCTCTTACAAAGCTATATTATTATGACGTTTGGATCAAAGTCAAGCTATTTATATATATAACTGCTTACGTATACTATATTTTGTCTGCAATTCAAGTTTATTGCCACGCCCTATAATTCTTCAGTGGAATAATAATAGGTCTAATTCATATATGTTTTCAACGTTCAAGCAAACCAAACTTTTTGCATGACTACAACGTAAAGTATCATGGTAAATAGCCATATCTAATTTTAAACCTATTTGACAGCTACTATGTTAACAAAGACGCGAATTTACACCATAACATAAATTGAATTTGTAAAAGTGTATTAATATATAATTTTCTTTTTGAGTTGTTATCAATAAATTATTGAAATTGAAGTTAGATCATCAAAGTTAAATATCTAAACATCAGCAACCATAAATTGCGTGTGAGGAAACATGGGCTACGTAAATGAATGTGGAAAACTTCAAAAGCTAATCAGCCATTTTGCTATGTCTGTAAGTATGTTATCAAGCAATTCCTGATTGAATAATCCAACCATTTTAAAATCAGCTTATTTACCTTCATAATTATATCTTTTAGGGCCTAATGAATTGCCGTAATTCAGATACCATATACATATTATTGAATTAACTACTAAAGAAAGAGCATATTTTTTCTATGAAATCATCAGTTACGAAAATTTTTGTTGACTTAGTCCATTATACCAATAACCCAAACAAAAAGTCATTCATTCAGTGATTTTCGCCTATTTCAAAGTAATCCACTTTCCCTGTAACCGAGCTCTATACAACCGTTGAAGTAAAAAAGGGTAAAATGTTTCTATATTCCAAGAATCATTTATCAGCAGAATAAACAATTTGAAATGGATTCAAAACACGAAAATGATACCACGTACACGGTTGCCTACTAGATTTCATTTTCAAATGAAAAGAAGATTGTACATGCAACACATACCATTTACTATTTATATACTCTCATGTGGGAAGTTATACACTTGCAATATTGTTAATTCTTGGAAGTTAAAAAAGTGCTCTCTGACTGATATGTATGGAAATGGTATTACTGTACCAAGTCTACATAGATTTTTTCCCTATCTGTTGTCTGTTGCAACAGAAAGAAACCATTAATGATTTACGATCAACTTGTTTTCCCCTTAGCCTTTTTCCCTGTTAAAGATACATACTCGCAGCGTCGTGACGTGACTGACTGTTTTTTTTTTTGGTTTTCTTGTGTGTGGGTGAGCGACCAAGTACTTTCTATATGCCTATTCTTAATAATAAAAAAACTATTAGTGTTAAGTTGAGTTGTTTGGTCAGCCAACTTACAACGTACACAAAGAAAAAGGGTATGAAAAACCATTTTCATTACACATGCATTCATATTTTTTATAGGGTAGATTTGCTATTATTATGATTCACTTGGTGCGATATGATATTATGGTACTGGCAAATAGAGAGTGGTAAGGGCATATCATCTGCAAAACATATAAAAAAGAAGAAGAAAAAACCTAATCCTTGTCCATTTCGCTTCTTCTTACAAGCAATAATCGTAATAGGAAAAGTCATGTTATTATTTTGATGATGTCCATAACAGTCGGCTTGGATGACTTTCTGTACCGCTGGAATGAAAAAGCAGGTGGATTTTTTCAGCTTTTTAATGTGATATAATGAAACTACCTATATATCTATAATTGTAACGGTTAGACTGTCATCGTCTATCCAATACGTTTTACATGACTGTACTGTTCTGGTATTCAGTTGCTTTTTATGTTTTGGACCTTCAATCTCTTTGTAGTTGTTAACATGCAAATATAATTGAGAGTGCCCATTAAAATATCCTATGCTAAAATATTCTTTAATTGGAGTTTTATGTGACCTATTATCGTGGGCAATAGTGTGCATAAAATAAATGAAATTCGAAAGTAGTGAAGTAAAAGGAAACCGTAAAACGACAAGTTTTTTGTGGGCGAATATAAATTTTAATTGATAATTAATACAAATAAACTACGACTTTAGTATAAACGTTAGGCCATGTCGAAGTCGGAATTGCACTTTTTACCAAGTGCGTGAAAAAGTTGACATAAAAATTTAGACATAAAACTTGCTCGTCTTCGAAGAACTTTAACGACTTCCGAAACTAAGCAAAAATTTTGATGTGCCTACTACTCAACTAACAAACTTGCTTCTTCCGTCTCGTTCAAACTTGTTAACAAATCAGTGTTCAAAGAAACATCATCTCCTGTCGTTATAAAAAGAAAGCATATATACGATGAGGATCATGATCATGAGATGCTCAGCATAAAACATGGCCATCATATTACCAGTCTATGAAACACCGTTAACTTGTGGTAGGTACAAGTACAAGTGAAATAATCGCGGTACGGCAGTGAACATGAAGAAACGGCAGTTATAAAATAAAAATGTTATTTGATCCTCGCATCTAGTTGGCTGTCAGTGAGCCCATGAGCTATTAAAGGTATGCATTTCGGACATCCATACATCCTATAAAACATATTCATTGGACATCCGTTTTCCTACAAATAATAATGATCATTTCAGTCAGTACAAAAGCTTACTACACGCTGGCAACTGATGATAATAATAGTCGTAATAATAAGCCTATTTTCCTGTAACTGTGTAAATATATACGCATGTTCATGTTTTACAAAGAGAACTGACGATGAGTACTGAATAACTATGATAAAAGTACTAAAACAAGCTATCATATTTCTTGTTAGCCTGGCCCTTTGTATCTGGTATGTGCAGACAAAACTGTTAAAGTAAAAAATAAAATTGGTCCTCTCCTGCTTTGGTTTGTAGTTGGATAGAAGAATAGCATAATCAACTTCATGTCGGATAATTGCTACCAGACCAAAAAAAAAGACTTGATATAAAAAGTAAGTTAATTCTAAGTAAATTCGACATTGTGTACATATTCATTTGACTAGAAATTATGATCTGGTTTAATGATAAAAAGAAGAAGTAGAAATAACATTTCGCTGATGCTGTCCTTGTTGTCGTTATAACTCACTAATAACAATTATTATTGCTTCCCGTTGTGTTTAAAGTGCATGCACGTGTTTGACGTCAACCTTCGCTAGAACTATCAATAACACCAGCATCATAATACCAAAAGGTTATAGTTTTTTAACAGTGTCGAAAAGTAGAAAGAGAGTCAGAGAAAGAGAGGTCGTAAATGCTCCCCTTTCGCAAAACTGCTCAGTCAAAAGCAGGTTACCGTGAAATTTTTAATTAGAGTGTAATACAATAAAATACAAAACAAGTAATAAAAATCCAATACAATGAGCTAGTCCAGTCATGAGAATTTTTTAAATGAAAATGTGATGAAATCGAGTTTCTCATTAGTCATTAAAATGCGCAGTTGTGTTTAAGTTGACTTACTTGTACAGGTGTCGTCTGGGAGTAATGGGGGATCCTTCGCTGATCCTGTCAAACTGATATGCAGTCGGGTTCCCATTCACCTTGTCAATTCGTTTTCTTGGTGGGTCCAAAGAATTGTTAGGAGTGGATGAACTAGTGCTCGAGTCCCAGCGTGCGATGAGCTCTGTTTCATCCTCCCTTGACGGTTTTCTCCGTTTACGGTCCAGCAACAGGAAATAAATGACTTTCTCAGTGTTGTGACTGAAAAACAATGCAAATAATTATTACTTAATTATTTCTGACTTTACAAAGAATTCAACCGCTTCCTCCCAAAAAAAACTTATGCACATTTTTCATTATCATTATCATACTTTTCACCATATCATGAAATATGGTACTTTTTACTCGTCTTAAAAATCCACCAAAGCCTTTTATATGTAAGCCCGCACTCAACCCTGGAACAGGATATATGTAATAATAGCACCCTTTTTTCAAGCCTATTAAACGGAGAAAGCTGCTTATACTTCACCCGCTACTTGTTCCATCACACACTCATTTCCCAACTCAACTGCTTCCTCAACAAGGTAATTCCTGTGTTCCCTTTGATGTTCTCTTTTACGGAGGCTTCAACGTATCAACTATTTGAGAGAGAAAAGTAGGCTAAGAAGATCAGACACCTAAGAGTCTCCTTCTCTTGTTCCACTATTTATTATCTTGTTCTTCTTCTCCTATTTTTTTCCATAGAAACACCAAGAAACTGAACAAGCTCATCTATCACATCACCTAACCAACTTTCCCTTTAAAGAAAATATGTGTAAAATCGAGTCAAGTTGGTGTTCCCTTACAACATTCAAGCCTATTAGTTGTGCTGTGGGACTAGATGATGATATGAGATAACTGAACATTGCTACTACTTCATACTTTATACAGTTCATACTACTTATTATGCTGAAGGATATCAAATTGCTAATAATAATATCTTTGTGTTTGCATACTACTCATTTTATACTTTTAAACAAAAAGTAAGTTACACAATTTCTCTTTTTAAAAGCTGGCCTTGTGTGTACTTTTTAAATAAAACGCATACCAGCTTTGTTCTGTTTGGCATTTAATTCTGTTCGTTTGAGTTGGTATGCAACTCTTTATAATATATATGCTTGCAAACAACCCTTTTTTAGACTTTTAGTTTGGACTCCCAAAAGTCGCTCTCTGTTGTAGCTGCCACTGATATTATTACTCAAGCAATAATATATGACTTGCCAACAATTTTGGCGGCAGGAATGTGTGCACCGAGAAAATCTGCCAAGTAAATTTGTTAGATGGGGAAAGCATTTCAAAATATTTTTTCTCCATTTTTTTGCTATTTTTCTCCACTTTTTGTCATCAGATGTAGTTGAATAGCAGTTATAGCGATTGTGGTGGTAACAGTGGAATAGCTATGCAATGTAACAAAAAAATCAAGTACATGACTATTGCTGATGTTGATACATATCTTTGTGGAAAGTTATCGTTTTCAAGCCCATTTCTCTGAATGTAACTTGTTTCTTAGTGCTTCAAGTCAGGAGGCTTTTTACGCTTGCTGTGTCTAGAATCGAAACATATTCATTGTACGTCTGTCTAAATAACGTCGGTTTTTCCTTAAGATGCTTTTCGTCTTCCTTCCGTTTCCCGGGTTTTGTTAAAATACAAAATGACAAGTGACTTGAAATTCTTTGGGTAAATAAATAAAAAATGATTGCTTCGCTTTTGTACAGGATTTATATACAACAAAATAGGAAAGTCCGTGGCCGAGAGGCAAACTAAAGTTTTTTGTTTGGGTTTTGCTACTTCAGTGGATCCATTTAAAAGTGGACTATATATTTTGCGAGAGTATTCATGCATGAATTGCAACTTCATATGTCCATGTGATACCACAATTTTTCAGAAGAACAGTTCAGTTCAGACATAAACATTTTCGACTATTAAAGTTGCATGCGTTATGAAAGTTAAATGTCTCCATATCGTTTTTTCCTCTCGACAGTATCATTCTTTTCATCGCAGGAATCCACAATTTTCAACAAGGAAGGATTGATATGGAATAAAACTTATCAATTTTTGTTCGCTACGCCACTTTAGCAGGAAAGGATTTTTTAGACTTTTTTTGCTTTTGCCAACATTTTTTGTTGTGCTACATTTTTCTACATGGTGAAATTTAACGGACAATTCAATTCCGTTATTTGGAAACTTCTTTGAGATATTTTTCATAATTTTCTCAGAAAAAAAAGAACGTTTCTTCGTTCGATATAAAACTCATCTTTTACACTCTTTTCACATTGGTACGAAATAAGATGTAGTACAAGATCGTTGATCCGTCAAAAGTTAAACATGCCTTCTTAATATGTCAAATTTAACAAAACAAAAGTGCTGTTGAAGGTTCAATTTGACTAAACCCTTGTCCATAAATTTCAACCGTTCAAATCCTTCAAACAATGTTTTCCGGCTTTTCTTATATAAGTGTAGAGAGCACTTTCCGCGAATTGGTGCAAAAAATTCTAAAACTTTTATTGTAGGATTTGTGTTTGTTATCTAAAAGATATATCTATTTGCACATCTTATTGCATTTCAACTTTTGCATCATATATATTTTCAACATATTTAAACTTTGTGTGGGAAAGACTTTTGAAGACTTCCAGGATTTTTTCATAACGACGCAAGCAAACTTTCGTAAGAGATCGAATATGAGTATGTAGTTTTCCACGTGGATGTTATACTTACTTGGGACTAAGGAGCTCTTGAATAAGTTTATCTCTGTCTTTAAAACAGCCAAGACTGGCGATAGCTTGGAGGACGTCAGGATCCACAGCCTCCGCACAAGGGATCACATGAGTTTGGACAACGTCCATCATAGGTAGCTCCAACTCCAACTCTCCCTTACCTCCCGCGGTAACCCAGGAATGACGATTGATTTCTGCCAACTGAAAACAATTTAAAAAAGTAGTTATTAGTATTTTCCTAAATAAAATATTATACTTATTATATTTCATATACGGGCAAACTATTATTATAAACAAATACACGTGGATTTTTTTGACCTCAGAATCACTTTTTAAAAAACTTAATGGCTAGACTCATGTATTCAGACCACCAAAGCAAATAGGTAGTAAATAGCCTTCTGTCAATATTTACTTATTTTCTATTCCTGCAATCTCTCAAAAACATAAAACGAGTAAACTTGTTGAGAAGCAAAGAAAAAAAAGATATAATGCTCAAGTGACATGGACATAATAAAGACTACATGTTTTCCACATGCTTTCTCCTATGTACTTCATGCCTGTTTCTTCCCATTGTCGTTTTTGATGATGGTGATGTTGTCGTTTGTTATATCCGTTTTCCCAGTACGTTTTTCTCTCTTGCAACTTCCATCAAAAATAAGTGAAAGGAGTACAAGATCCTATTGAAGTGAAACAACAAGTCCCACGAGAAACCAAATTTCCTCTTTACCCACATCGCATATGATGATGCTTTTGACGGAGAAAAAAGGAAACATACATTCAAACGCACTTAAGCTTTGTTTGGATTTGTACTCTGCTAGCATATAGGTGATAAGTAGCTTCTCATAACCATCACCGTAGGATTATCGCTGATGTAAGCAGCAAAATGAATACGGTAAAATACAGTTTATGCTCTCCTTCATGACTAGCTACGGCAAACAGATTGACAGGATTAATTATAGAATTTATGTTATAGACCAATTTTTTAAATTCATACAATTATCCAAAGTTTACATAAATTAAATGGCATTAGCATAAATTATTTTATTGAATGTCAGTTTGTAAAACTCAAACAACAAGATTTTAAATTTAATATGCATCACAACAGTCAAATCCGTTGTTTTCAAAAAGATATTGAATAATACTCATAATAGCGCACTTGAGAAGTAAATGTGCTACAATGAAATTAGATGACGACAATTGCATAAATTGCAACTTTGCATCACCCTTTCTTGTTTTTCACAACAGCAATGTTGAATGTAAACTACCGAGCTATTATGTGACCCTGAAGCAGGAAAAAGTCAGTTTCCTTTTACATCTCTCTTTCACTCCTTTTTTCTCTCTCCACCTTTCCCTCATACCTTTCTGACTGGCATATGCCTTCCATTTCGACTTTGGTTTTAGTGGTCTTGGTGATGTGGAAAGAAAGCAAAAAATGGTAAATACATTTATACGCAGCCCAGCGGAAGGGTTGCTTTGTACTTACTACATTAAGTAGACTTGGTAGTTAAACTTGTTTATTGTAAGTTCAACTGGGGATTGTTACATAACTGAGGCAAAGAAAGAAGGTAAGCGAAATACGAGAAGCAGCGGGGAAACAACTACAACCACTTCTCTAAATATTTCTCTCCTGCTTGTATTCACCTTATCCACAAGACATGTAGAGGAGGAGGAGGAGGAGGAGAAGGGTTCTATAACTGATGGTAAGCCATAAGTTGAATGAATGGCGGTGTGGAAGACGACGTCGAGAACAAGAAGAATAGTGTAGTTGTAATTTTGCTAGATGACTGCTGTAAAATGCACACACAAACATAATACGGAGAAAATAAGCAATGCAATGCAATGTGGTAGGTATACACATACACACACCGACACACCACACAGAAAAACGCCAGAGTGAGAGCAGCTTTTACATAATAAAATGTAACATTCAAAGAAAACCAGAGTAAATTAATCCTTGAGGGCTAATGGGATTTGGAATTCAGAGCACACCAAACCAACCAAACCCGTCAGAGAGTTAGAGCCACAGCAGCAAACGCAAGTGAGTGAGAGAGAGAGAAAGAAAGAGAAAAAACCAACAAGCCAAATAACCAGATAGAGACTATAAAAATATAAGTTAGCTCTCACTTGCTGCTCCAAGCCTAGCCACCTTGCAGTTTTTGTGTGCTAGTTGTGTGTACTTGCTACTCTGCTTACTACACAAAAAGTAATAAATCAATAAGAGAAACATACACACAAGGTCTCTCTCATTCTCGTTACTGCTCACTTTCTGCTTCTCTTCCTGTCCAATTTTTATTTATGAAGTCAGCTTGGGAAAATACTGTTTCAAAGTCACCAAATACAAATCTAGGATTTATCATCAGAGAATCATTGATGATCACCTTTGAGACTTTACAGAGCAGTTCATTCAAAAACATAACTTAAGAGATTACACATAGTGGCAAAAAGCAATGAAAATTTGAATTACGTAGGATTTGTTCCAAGTTTATCTTTATTTTTCAAAAACCTAATTTATACATACAGAGAGATATTACATGACCTGTCACAATCTCATTTAGCCGGCCAAAAAGGCAACAAGCAGGATTATATCCAGCACTCCATTGCTGACTGCCAACGAAAAATGAAGAAACCTTCTGATAATCATTTACCACAACATGTAAAAAGCTTGGGCAACTTTGATTCTGAAATTTCGATAATGTCAAATGTCACCGTCAGAGTCTGAATGCTTACCAAGTATTAGGAAACCTGTCCGTCTCCCTTCACATGGTTTGCATTTACATGTTACATTTTTATTTATGCGCAAGTCTTACATATGCGCAACTTTTGTTCGCACAAAAAAATCTTTTCTACTAACCATTTCCCTAAGCAAGTTGAGTATTTCAAGCTACCCATTAAAATAATGTTGCACCTGCCACAGTCAACATGATGGAGAGACACTCTTGAGAACCAAAAATATCATCTGAATACCAGAGTACCTTTTTGAATGAATGTATGACCAGACCATCAGAGTATAAAAATAATTTTTACGTACATCCATATAATATGCGTGTGTATTTATATTTGTTTTTTTATTATTGCTACTACTACTACCATTCAAATTGTTTCTTTTGAAGACTATATCATATAAACTCTTCCACATTCCCACGTACTACCAATTTATTAAACTTTCTCATCACCACTACCACCACCGTCATATCATTCTTTCATCATCATCACCGTATCCAACCGAGAACTTTTTAACCAAGTTGCAGTGGTACTCCTCAGCCTTCTACATGCATATTCCATATCCATCCACCTTCATAGTTTCGTCAGCATAATCATCAACCTTACTTACATTTTAACTCTCTTTATAAGTTTTATATCTCAAAGTATACTTGCTTGTTGTTTTCTCTTTTATTTTATTTTTTTTGTATAAAACAGACAGTGGCAGTAAGAGTTGAAAGGCATATAAACACACAAGGAGCCATTTAATTTCACGTGAAATATTACAAAGAATGTCTTCTGGTAAAACGGAAATCCAGCCAGTGGTAGTGGAGGCAGCAGAGCAACAGCAGTTCAGTTATACTACAACAATCATCATCATCATTGCATTGTGATGTGATCACTAGGGTAGCAGTAGGCAACAACAAAACACACACACACGCATAAAACGTGTCATAATAATTTAAAACAAAGTGAAGCGTTCTTTCAGCTAAAGCGGGGAGAAAACTGCTAGTTGCTCTACTCTTCTGTTGATTGTTTTTAGTTGGGTTGAAAGAGAAAACTGCTGGTTTGGTTTGTTGAGAGAAGAGAAAAGCAAGAAGAGAGGCAAGGACGAGATTATAAGATGGAAGGACAAAAACACATGCGGTGCAGCAATACAAATATCTATCCATTTTATTCTTTCCCAAAAACTGAAGCACTGCCGCTTTTCTTTCCTCCTTTTCTATCTTACATATCTGATTCCTGTACTTCCACTTTAATGTTTTTGTGCAATGGAATGAATAAAATAGGACGAATGTGGTCGGATTCTGGTCTGTTTTGTGTATAGATGTTAAGAAGCATAATCCATACATTAGTATGCACACATACTTTGAAATAGTGGAATTCTCTATTTTATAGAACTGCCTGATTAATAGTAATATTTTTAGATATGCTGTAAAAATGTTATGGAACAAGGGAATATTGTCATCAATGTGCATGTGGAGTGGAACTATGAAGTGAAAACTACTTTAAAATATAGAACAGTCATGATAAAAACCTTGTGTGTGGTTTTTGTACGAATGTGCTTAATAACATCTAATAAGGAAAATGATTAAAAACATAGGAGATAAATACCGGAAAAGTATTTTGTCCTTTACATCCCAATAAAAAACCCATTTCAAGTTTTAATATTCCATTAAGAATATTATGAGCTTTTTCCGTACTAAACTAAATATGCAGAGAAAACGGGGGAAAAGATGTATTCACTTCACATGTTTGCACATAGATAATATTCACAATATTAAGATTGTTTAGTAAACTATACAAAAAAACAATAAAAGGGTTTTGAGGTGATCCCTTCTGATCATGCAGACAGTTTACAGCTTATAATTTTACGAGTCTTCTCTTTGTCAACATACTTATACTGTAGTTTTCTCTTTTATCGTCTGTTTTTACCAGCACCACTACATCAAAAAGGTTTTTCTCTTGATTTTTTGCTGGCTTTGCAATATGATGGGCACGACAACGAGGACAAACAAAGTAAAAACGGCGAAGTCAGCTGGAAAAAAATGTAACCATGCCACTAACCACCAACGAAACCTTAGTACAAGGACCAAAAACTAGAATAAAATAGAACAAAGTGAATTTTATTTGACTTTCCTCGCTAATCAACTCATCTCTCTCAATATGCAGCAAAAATGACAGTATAACATGCATACATGCTTATTTTTATTGTATTGCAAGGACAAAGAAAGGAAAAAACTACATTTAATTTCATTACTTTCCATTCTCTATAGAATAACCTCAAGCTCTTTTATCAGAGACATGTGCATGTAGAAGCAATTAGACTTGGCCGATATACAAGTAATAAAGCTGCAAGATGAAGAGACAGGCAATTGAGAGTAGGTAGACGCACGACCAAACACCGAATTAATAGTCGATTCATCAGATCAGATAGTCAACCAAACAAAACAAAGCATGCATTGATGAAGTTACTTACACCAACGCAATTACAGAATACGTAATAACTTTGCAAATTATGTATACGTTAGGATAACATGACTAACTATTGCTTTTGATCTCTTCTCAAGGTTTGTATTGAATTTTCCTCTTTTTTTCATTCATCCTCGTTTTGCTTTCACTTTCATTGTAAATTAGTTCTGCAAATAGTCTGTCAATGTAAATGGGCATATAGCATATTTTTTTACATTCCAGTCAATTGAACCTCATCAATTTTTTGAGTGCATCTCAAAAGTAAATACATAAAATCATTTTGAAGATTTTCCCATTCAAATCTCCATATCTTGAAGTCATGAACACTTATTGGGAAACAGTTAATTTTGCTTTGTTCTTGATATGATTATATGATGGCTGAAAGCTAAGGTTCGTTCAAGGGCAAGTGTTCAAGATTGAAGAACGAAGCTTTTGGTTAATGATCATCATCCTCTTTTAACATATAAACGAGTCTGTAAGTGGAGCTTGTAACGCTTATTCCTGGTTTGATTATATCACTATTATTTATACATATTATTTGTTGTACTTTCTTATTACTGACAAGAGAATCCCCGGAAAAACTGCTGACGTGACAATTTTCGGGTTCTTTTCAATTTTTCACTACTCTCTACCAAAAAAATATGGCATAAAATACACGTTGAGTAACATTTATATACAGTATAAATAGCGGCTTTTTTAGTACGTAACGTTCCATTCTGCTTGTTGAACTGCAACAACTCTTCTG
The DNA here is from genome assembly GCA_034699025.1 of Entomobrya cf. arborea Gr-Col-00668. NCBI lineage: Eukaryota > Metazoa > Arthropoda > Collembola > Entomobryomorpha > Entomobryidae > Entomobrya > Entomobrya cf. arborea Gr-Col-00668. Next base: position 18,839 of record JAQIWN010001071.1, read on the forward strand.
TCTGTATTCTGTTTTGATGTGAAGAGAAGACGGGAACTCACAATCAGCCAAAGTACAGTTCTGGCGCAAGCTATTCTACTAAAAAGTAGGTGGTGGTTCTGGCGACAGTGGGGCCACTTTTCCCTTCTTGTTGCTGCTCGCTTGCTGCAATGCATATTTCACTGGTGTCCCCAAGGACTCTCGCTCACCATGTCTCTTTTGACCAAAAAAAACTGAGAAAGAAATGAAAAGAGAAAGGGACTATCTGGCGTGGTGATGTTGTTGCTACTACACACGACACATGTATTAGAGAGTGAACAACCGAGCAATGTTTATCGAGAGGGAAAGAAATGCAATCGGGAGGAAAGCTACGAACAGAAAAAAATGAAAATTGCATTAAATTTGATGTGTGTGGAATTGGAAAACAGACCAATTTATTTCATTTCTGTTGTTTACACGAAAAGAGGAATTAAACATGAGAATAGAATGCTGCGTCCTTGGTATATAGCTATTTAACAAAAACTTTTTACTGATATACCTTTAATTCCTTATTTGTTTCGAATTGTTTGACGAGAGAAGATCTAGTAAAATTCAGAGAACATCAATACTTTTCATTGTGCTTTTTCCATTTCAATAAAGCTCTTTTAACAAGATTATGAGTAAAAATAAATATTATTGCACAACAATTTACTAAAAGCATGTAAAGATTAAAGTATGAAAATAGAATGGAAATATGTTCGCAGTGATCCTAACTTCTATGATAGTGATTATATTACAAGTATTTGTCTGAACTCCCACTTATTACATTTTGGTCGGCAAAACGATGACGCTAATAACATCAAGTGTGCACCTTAACTACCCACTTAATAATATGCTCCCATGATCATTATCATCGTTGTCTTTGCCATTACAGAATAATATATTTATATAAATGGAGCAAGGGCCAGGATAATAAAAAAAACTTGAATGCATGGTTGATCGCATTTGTACCATCATCACATAATCAACAAGCAGTGCAACCTACATCATCAGCACTTATCACTGAGGGATAATGGCGGCACTTACAACAGAGAAGTACAGTCATGGTCAAAGTGACGGCACAAAACTGGCTATGATTTTTTTGTAGCAAAAGGGCAGAGAGAGGACAATGGTTGGATATTATAGCTGCTTTGGATGATGATGATCATGCAGAAATGGAGTGATTTGCATGCATGGAGCCTGCGGTTTTTCATTGAATTTATCACTCAAGTCTGGCGGCCTAGGAGAATATTCTGTAGTGTAGATATTTGAATAATAATATTATGCACTACATTGTCATCATATCTTCTATATGATGCTGATGATGGTGAACGCAGCAGCGGCGATACCAAAAGTACCAACATAACTATACAAAGTGAAAGGGAGATGCTTGTAGATACCCGAATAGCCGAAAAATCACATCAATAAAAATCATCATGCTCGTTTTACTATTCCAGCTTCCTGGTCCGTCTGTATGAAAAATTCAACAAAGGAAAAGCTTTACAATGTTGTTTTGTTCCTGTATAATAATCAGATTTCTCTTCTGTATGGTATATGTACATCTGTGCTTCTCGGGTCGAAGTGAGGTTATCGGTTTTTAGATGATAACGGTGGTCATATGTTGAAAATATGTGACCACGTTTGTTACAAGAGAGCGAGAGCAGACCAATCGTGTACTTTTAATCCGACCACGGATCATGAACATATGTGTGGAGAGTGGCGTTGTGTAAAAACACTCCTCTCTTTGATTTTCAGAACCTATAAGTTGCGATCTGCCTTTACTCAAGCGGAGGAGTTAGATAGTATGTTTGTATGTGTTTGGCTGGCTTACTTACTCAAGCTTAAAAAATGAAAAGAGAGGAAAGAAGGGAAGGAAAGTTCTCGCGAATCTTACTCTGCAGATGTGAGAGAGAGAATATGTAAAAGTATATTCCTTTCGTTGGCACTAGTACCATCACCCGCCCTACAAACTGGCTTTGTGTGATGGACCTGAGTGGGTAGGAGTAGAAGTAGTAATACTAATAATACGCTCTCTCTGTCTTAGCAAGCAAACTGGATTTTGTCGCCAGAGAATCGTGTGTCGTTTTCATTTCCATGCAACATAACACATCGCATAAAGTCTCCCATTGCGAGACCCCATTAAAAATTAATGTCCTTTTTAATAATTACGTTTTTAAAGAAATGTCCATAGTAATCCGGAATAATAACGAATTAATTACGTAGTTACTACTCTAATATTTCTATAAATCCCTATATTTTCCACTTGAGTAGGTTTTGTTGCAATTACTGGAATAATAAAATCTGGTTTCCTGAGTGTACTGATATTTATTGACACATTTTATTTTCTATTCACATGAATAAACGCGTATACAGCTTATTTAAAAGATGTCGTCTTGTGCACAAGATTAATATTATGATATTTATATTGACTTACATAAATTGTTCTAGGAATAATATTTTGTTTAACAGAAACAAGTAAATTCTAGAAATTGTATTCTACAGAAGACTAAAAGTGACACCAGCAGTATCAAAGCACAGAAGTGTAGGCCATGGCGGCGTCAGATTACCAAAAAAAACTTTATGCTCCATCTGATCCTCCTTCTTTCTCCCTACTTTATTTCTTCCTCATTGCTTCTTCTTCGTCTTTTACAACTAAGTAAAGTTTTTTTTTGTTATAAAATAAAACAAGTGAGCGGAATAAAGAAAGAGAGAGAGGGAAAGAAGTAGACAGGCAGGCAGTGAAGCAGACATGAGTATTCTTGATTCCTCTTGTTCTCCACCATGCTCTTCCGTCTATTATTCTGTTACTTTTTTATGTATATTTAATAGACAAGGAAGAAAAAAATCTATCTGATTGAAGGACTGATTTATCAAAATACTCTTTTATTCGTAAGAAAGGAAAAATAGAGTGAAAAGAAAAAGCAGCATTGGGAAAGTTTAAATTGGATGAGTTTTAATTAAAAGCAGAAGCCGGAAAAACGTACAAGGAAATACATACTCACACGCAAACACATACTCATTTAGTCAGATTGAGTTAGAGTGTGTTCATGTGTTGTCGTGCTGCCTTGTTGATGACAACGACAACGAGAAGGACTCCAAGCTGCGCTTGAGTTTGTCCTCTCTAATTACTTTTTTTCAGTTCATTCTTAACTTGAGACAGCTTATTCTTTACCATTTCGGCATCTACTTAGACCAGACCTGTATATTTTTATTCTCTTTTGTGAGATTTGAGTGACAAACTGATAAGATAATGAATAAAAATAAGTATACTGTATGTGGAAGAGAAATAAAAAAGAAAAAGAAGTGAAAGGACATGCATGCGATTGTGTAAAACGACAGATAAAAAATCTCGACAATGTGATGCTGGTGGTGATGTTGTCGGCACTAATTTACTAATTATTTGCGAAAGCCGGGGGAGAAAGGCGTAGGGGGAAAGAAAATATATGCATAATGTACAAGAAGAAGGAGAAGAGATTTATTTTTGGCAAGGACGAAGTAAACACATTAACTTAAGAACCTGACTGACTGACAATGTAAAGTATGTATGTAAGAAAAGAAAATGGATTATTTAGAAGAAAAAAATTTGCACATAAACTAAGGACGAACAAAAGAGTGAAATAGGTAGAGAGGGATTTATACTAGTAGACTTTTGAATAAACTGGGAATATATATTTTGATTCAATGATTATCTCTCTACCAACAACTTATACTGCTGCTGCTGGTGTACTGTAAGAGAATGCATGACTGAATGAATAAAAAAGGGCAAGAGAGAAAACCATGATGCTCTGCTTTTTGCTTGTTCAAGTTTCTCTCTTGAGTCGAGAAATAAAAAGAAGGAAGTTTGATGTCTTCCGTTTTTATTCCAACTCGTACAAAGTATTGCGTTGAGGAATATGTACACCAAGAGCAGGAAGGACAGAAAGAGGGAGAAAATAGACAAGACCACTTTACTCTCTCAAGAGAAAGTGAGATTCTTTGGAAAGATACGAAGAATGAAGCAGAAGAGGACGATTCAACTCACACCACTTGGTTGCCTCATCACATGTTCAACCATTTTTTCACTACTTTCCATTCCTTCTTCCTTCTCTCCTTGGCTGTCTTCTTACTCTATGCCGTTCTCGCTCTGTCATGATGGCAGCAGAGCTCCGGCAGTGTGGCGGACTGAGCGAGAGAAAAGAGCGTCATAGAGAAGGGTATAAAAATTGACTTGGTTTTAACTACCCTATTTTTCCACGCAATGTATTTCTAAAGCTGAAATGGTGCTGCACCAGAGACTACTAAGTTAGCTTGACTATGACTATACAACAACACACATATCATGCTGAGATGATTCTCCACTGGCTTTTGTCGTATGTTTCTCGCTCTCTCTCTCTCTCTCTTTCCATGCTCTGGGAAGGAAGAAGAAGCAGAGCATAGCAAAGTCAAGTCACTTGACTTGATTTGGTTTATGCTTTCCCTAGCGCAAAGTGAAAGTTACGGAGAAGAAGATGAAGGAAATAAGAAAGGAAGAAAAACGTCACCCAGAGCCGCAATTTGTGTATCGTATCGCATGTGGATTCTCATCCCATTCCAATGTCTCTCGCCCTCAAAATTCTACAACAATATGTACGCATACCCATGAATATATATATTATACTGTATTA
>JAQIWN010001072.1:0-23475 GCA_034699025.1 Entomobrya cf. arborea Gr-Col-00668
TATCTTAAATGCATAAAGGTTCTTACATTCAACATTTTAGAATCTAGCAAACACAAATAATCTTTAGTATTTTAGCGTAGCGTATTTATTAAATTGTATGGCTTTGCTAATGTGTCAGCTCATTAGATGGATTCAAGTTAACTTGGTTTGAATTCAACAATTTCTTTTGAATCGATTCCAGACTCCACACGATTTTCAAAACACTCAAGCATGAATAAAAAAAAGTGTGTCGATTCGCCCCGTAAAACACAGGTGGGTTAGCTTGCAACGTGATGCGATGCTATGGTGTACAAAAACATAAATAAATTTTAGAAATATGTGACTATTCAGTAATAATCTATCTATTTGATTATTTGGTCAAAAATTGACTGTGTCCCAAATTATAAAAAAAATATCAATCACATCAGATCACATTCTTAATTTTTCCAGTTCTTACTAAATGAAAGAGTCGATGCATGGATCAATACTTTTGTGTCTTCTTGAGATACGCAAGTTTGGAAGTATTTTTGCAACCATCCTAATTTTATTTTTAATGGACTAAAACGAAAAAAATGCAGCCCAACATTTACACTGCTGCCAACTGAAATTCATGTTTGAGCTTTAGCGCTATTTTGTATGATTGGTGGTTTTTAAAATCATACGTTTGAACAAGCGCCCAGTTTCAAATTTTGAGTTTTAGATCGAGAGCAGTTTTCTTCGTCCGTTTGCGAATGAAGTAGACTTGGGTATCGGGTAACCGTTTAGTTTTTCTGACAAGTAGCAAGCAAGTAAGCTTCGTTACTGACAGGACTGGACTGGACATTGTTTTGGCGAATTCACTTTAGTTTACAACTCAAAATTTGAAACTTAGCGTGTGATCAAACTTTTACTCGGATGAATTTTGATTTTCCGTATGAACAAACCTACCAATCATATATCACCGCGCTGAAGCTCAAGTTGTGGCTTAGTTGGCGGTAGTGTAAATGTTGTACTGCATTTTTTGTCGTTTTGGTACATAAAAAATTGAAGTAGAAAACTGAAAATGGAATCTTGCAAATCATTCTCACTTTCCACTTGCCTTGGGAATTGGGAATGGGGCAACATGAGAATTTGCGTGGTCACTGCCTAGTTTACTTGTAATGGTGTATTACTTTTACTGTTTTACTAGAAGATATTGTGACAAGTTGTTGTGTAAATCAAATCATAGTTTTAGTTTACTTTTTAAATGCACACAATTTCTAAATCGGTCTTGTATCAAAGCTGTAATAAAGTAATAACCTCCATCCTAATTTTCAGCTACAATTTTTTAAACATGATTAATGAAAATATAGTACTAGAAGTACATAAATTTGAGTATACATATATCTTATGTTATCATAAATTAATGCTATTTTTTTTTTAAAAAGCAGTAATAAAGGCTTTCTGAAGGAAGGGGATCACAAGTTAAATTGTTGTACATCCTTACAGCTGGACACACAGTTTCCATAATACATAGACCAAAACTCATCATATCATCAAAACCATTACGTATTCAGCATTCAGTACCTCCTAGTGGGTCTTTTTAAGACGAGATTGTAAATCTTGAGTGGTAAAAGCAGATACAAATCGCAAAATCACACCCACCCTCTGTTGAAGTCTTGAGTTATGAAAGATGTCATTATATCTCACACCTCCACAAACATCTACATACTTTCAAATAGGAACTTGCAACGAAAATAATATTACATTTCATCATTTTTCGCTAGTCCTCTCACTTTGATTTCGCTTAGAGCTAAAATTTTCATTCTTACCTGTAACAAATGACATGATGTTAGATATTATTCGTGACAAGAGGTAATTAGAGCCTAAAAACAAATAATATAATTAAAATCTAATTTAGTAAAATATCACAAATCTGTGGAGTCAAAACTGGCATTAGCCACAAAAGTTGCCTGTACGTAAATGGAGACTGGAGAGGAGAATTTAGAACAGATTTAAAAATGAAGAGACTTTTATTTGTAATTTGAATATCCATAATGGTTGGTATTCTTAATTCCTTAATAAAACTACAATATTAGATAGATGACAATACAATGCAGTTACATCAAAGGGACCTTCTTTTACTAGTATAATATTAGCATAAATAAACCAAGAAGGTAAAAAGAAGCTCTGTGAGAGGAAAACATGAATTTCATATGAGACTCAGTAGACCGCCTGGCGAGGCCACCCTTCAGTCATCTTGGGAATAGTACGAAAAAATGGTCGGCAACTCTTTGAGGTCAGTCAAAACCTGACTGTGATATAGCGTTTTTAGGTGGTTGGTAGGTCAACTTGGGTCGACCCCCGCGCTCCAGGTGCGTCTTACAGAATGTCAGTACAGTGCACGGGATCTTCAAAACTATTAGAAAAATTTAGGTTTACAATTTTGAGGGATTTGACCGTTTGGAGATGTTTGAAAATACTGCTTAAGAACTAAGACTATGAATTTTCATTTCATACCTATGCACTACTAAATTGTACATACATAAATGCGTTTATCAATAAGATATGTAATCCCATGTTTAAATACAGTATAATGGAATACTGATCATGATCAATATATTATTCTGCTTTTTCACAGTTACTTCTTTGGAAAGCTTGAAATATACATACATGAATTACATATGTTACCAAGAAAGTAACTTGCTTGAGTAACTCGTTCCTATATCCTAGGTCAAAAGGAACACTTAACCTTATCTCTTTAGTTCTTATATCACGATACTTTTAAAAGCGTTACAAAACGTTACAATGAGAAAAACCTGGTTGGTTATTAGAGTTTGTCGTGTTATGTTTCGCATCATGTGAAATATTTGACATGGACAGGAAATCGGAAATGAAACCAGCATGTAGCATTCAGGTTCACCGGTCACACAGATCTTCTTGTAAAGGTGAAAAAACATTGACGAGATTTTTGCACCCTTGTTTGGATGAATGAACATGATCATTTCGATATACATTCCTCTGTTTCGCTAAATTTTCACTCTATTCCTCGTGAATAATGGGTTGCAGAAAAAGGTTTATGTTCAAACACATTTTTTACTTAGAACATGTCGCGATGTAAAAATCAAAGTTTTTAGGCACTTGTACAAATCGACTAAGTCATCATAATGATATTCTGCAAGCTAAGGCATATTAGAGGACAAACTACATAGGAAATTGTATTACGATTTAAATTTTATTGTTGGTATGTTATGAGGTTAGCAAATTTTTTTAATTCTTGTCATTGGCAAAGTGTAGATTGAGATTTTATTATCACCTGCGCACTCCATAGGAGTTCCATCTTATAACTTTTCGGTCGGGTCATCAAATTGGTTTTTTGTGCACCTGCACACACACATTACTATCAAATATCACTAAAAATAAAAATGGTGGTAATAATAATACTTGGGAACCCAACCCAAAAAATGATGTGTTCGAGATAAAAAATTGAAACAAGCAGTAATTTCATCTCATGTGAATGGCATAGATAACACTTTAACGAAAAAAATAGAATGAATACTTTTACAAGTAATGGTGGTGCTGTGATTTGTGATGCATGTACATATATGTACTAATCATCAAATTACTATACAGTACTTGCTAACTGATTGCATGGTACGAACGATACGATTGACGCTTTTTGACGATTAAGCTTTCTTTGGCAAGTACAGTGAAGAGGATGAAGGTTTAAAAATAGTAATAGAGTAAGACTTTCAGCTAGTCAGTTGTAATATTGCAAAAATATATTTTTATGACGAAGCAAAGGGAAAACTTTCATTATTGGGAATCCATTTTATGATTGTTGTTGCCATTCGTATTATTATTATGGCATCTCCCACTGTGCCATAATGAACTGAAGTAGTTTAACCGTAGCTTCATGAATTTGCTATTTATTACGTTGTGGTTATTTTATTTAGTCACGTTATAATCTGTAGAGTGTAACTCAGGTACACGCCAAATAGCAAAAGGATAAGAAAATGTAAGAGAAACGAAAGATTGCAAGAAACGGTAATAAAAGAGATCTTGAAAATGTAAGTAAGAAAGAATGTGTACAGGTAAAGAATTAAATCTGAAACCTCGTGTTTCCCCTTCCATATCTCAGCAGCCAATATAACATTTATACTCCAGCCAGGTATTCATGTACGCCACACACATGTAAAAAGAGGTATGGTCGAAGTGGCAGACATCCTGGCTCCACAACAACCTACGTAATAGGGAAAAAACAGTGAAGCCTTCGGGGCAAAGTAATAAATGACTGAAATAAATTTTCATAGCTTATTTGTAATCGTTATTATCTTCAAACACTTCACTTCTCAGAGATTTATCAAGAGAGAGAGAGAGAGAAGAGTTTACTCAAATGAAGGTAGGTTATGTTCAGGAATATTTATGCCGACGTCACTTCACTTGCCGTCAGCTCAAATGCCATTTTTAGATATTCATTATGTACTTCCTCGAAAAGAACAGTGTTTAATTTGTATTTTATTTATGGAAGAAGAGGAAGGTAAATGAATTTTAAAAGCATATATTTTGTTTTACAGGAAAACGAAATACAAACGTAATTGATATTTTTAAAGAACTTAATTAGGAGTAAAATATACATGAACTATTGAAGACCAGTAAGTGCGTAAATAAGAAATTAATCACTGGTCAACTTACATTGGATAATATTATTTGAAGGCAATAAGTGTTGCTGATTTCGGTACAAGTTTCACGCATTCTTTGTGAAGGATCATCTTAATTGCATAATGTTCCTTGCTAGTAGCAATGCGGAAACCAATCCTTTAAAGAGACTAAACAAAAGGGTGACAAAGTCTTCCTCCATAAAAATCAGAAAACATAATTTTGGAATAACAAGAACGAGACAAATCACACTATCATGCAAAACGCACAACAAATTCATAAATATCTTTTGGAAATACGATGTAAATTGAAACTTTTGTTTTAAAAAACTGAATTAAACATAATTTATGTTGTTACCATTCCCACATAACGCAGTCCAGACCAGTCTAGAATACATAATAAAGTAATAATTGGGTGAATTCTTGGTTTGTTAGATTGATAGTGGCCAATGCAATGGTTATCTTATATTATGTTTTTCAGAATGGTTGTATAACTTTATATATACTGGAAAACGGGCAACGATGAGCCGAATTTTCTTCGGCTTGTTGATTTTGTATGTGAAATGATCCCCTAATGCAATGAAAAAAATTGCCAGAAAATGGTACCAACTTACTAATATTTTATGGAAGGTTATATTTTTGTACTGAATACTTGCTGTAGTAAAAGTAAAACAATGCCTTTCATTTGGGTTTTTGAGAGATGTAAACCTAATGACTACAATGTATCAGTTCTCCCCTAACTGAACATCACATCGTTCCCATTATAACTCAGCACATGCAATGATTCCAGTTTCCAGTATGGTCATAATGGGACAACTGCAGTTTTTCTGGGGACTGGAATAAGTATGAAGGGTCCCGTTCCTAAGTTGTCTTTCTATTGGCGAATGAAAATAGGATCAGCGTATCTAATTAGCCTTGTGAACAGAAACGTAGCCACCTTTTATGATTTCACTTTTGCTTTTTCCCGTCCTATTCATATAAAAATCGTATTCTTTTTCATTAGTGATAGTGAACCTCTTCTCGTACAAAGCTAATATTGAATATGTACATATGAAATAGTTTGAAGAATATAGTAGCTCAAAAACTCAAACCTAAATAGTTCACAATGACGATATATACGTTTAATGATTTACTCATTCAAAATATGCAATGGATTTCAAAAGAGAAACCATTTAACGTGATTTTTTCGCTTACATTCAGACTCAGACGTGTGTATTATTTAAAAGGGTCCATAATGTTAAGCGTATTATAGGGAATTGCAGTAGCGTCGTCTCTGCACAAAAAGCAGATGAACTTAACGGAGGAGACCGCGTGCGAGCTGATCCGACAGTGGTGCCCTTATCTCCTCACAAAAATGGTTGAAAAAATTGTCCGGTAGAAAATTTAGCATGACCGACACGGTTCCGATTTCTCAATTTTCCCTTTTACCAACCCGGGTTGATGGTTACAAAAAAGTAAGTCGAGTTTGCAGATGTCGCGAGCCGTTTTTCTCAACATGACAATACAAAAGTTCCGAACATTCATAAATACATACATGGCTTGGATGGAAGTATTATTATATTTTATACTTAACTTTATACTCTCTAATCATTTATATGAAATGAACATTAAAGATGATAAAAAAATCTTTTTATAGTTTGCATTATGATGTAAAATCTACCTCAAATAATATATATACTACTACTTATATGTACATAATGTACGTTTTGGCTCAACTTTGATATTTTCATGAATTGCCGACCAAGCACACGTCGTCGTGGCATACATCATCAAACAGGGTGCTGTGCTTCTTTACTACAATAATAAGGATGATAATAATAATAGTAACGATTGTCTGCAAAAGGAAATCTGAGCAAGTATTAAATACATTTAAGTGGTAAAATAGCTTTTCCCAAGACAGCCGTGACGAAATATTCAAAAATTGCCCTTTTAGATATATTATCGATCATTCTACAGGAAAACTTTGTGAAACACATGCACTAACGTTCGTTCTGAGGACGTCGTCGTTCTGTTTAGTTCAGCAGTTCACAGAGATGTGCACAGAATTTTTTGTGTTTCGTACAAAGTTAGACCTCGGGTCTTCTGGGGTTACAACAATGCACGTTACAAATAGTCAGATTCTGTGATTACAAATTTTATTTTGGAAATGAAAACGATGCGTTTGGTGTTGCAAATGAAAAAATAAAAATGTGATCTTTTATCCTCATTCATTTCGGTAAATGGTCAATTTCGTACTAATATTTCACAGAGAATTTCTGTCGTGTGAAATTCATCAAAATCTGATTTGCTGTGTATTTGCAGTTAATTTTTGTCTTGTACTTTTTTCTGGTAGATATTAAAAAAATTGTAAAGTCTCATGATGCCCCATAAATGGGAAAGATGTCAAAAGAGTCCATTTTTTGCTGATCTTATTTTCGAACGGTAAAAATACAATTTTGAAATCTAAAAGGATATTCTTACCTTTTGGCCCTCAGTTTATACTGATCAAAGATGTTATTTTAACTTCCTACAACGTTTTATTTTTAATCTACTAACTTTATCAACAAAACTGTTAAGCTAAAGCGCATTAATCACGTCATATTACGAATTACCGCGTTAGTTTGCGATGACAAAAAGGATTCATTAAATCCTATTTTTGAATTTGCGCTGAATAGGTGGTGGTGGGTGAGGTACCTTTTATGCCATTATATAAACTCTATTTTCTAAACCATCTTCTTTGGGAGCCGTAGAAAATCTTGTTATCACAATGAAATTACGATACTCATACTCCAATAAACCTTTCCTTTTGTAAGCCTAATACTGATACTACCAAGCTCTAGCACCCTTTTTATATTCATAAAACTAGTTTTTGTATGTGACTTTCTACTGTTAATCGTTCACTCGTTCGAATTTTTTATTATTATTTTTTCTTTCTTGTAAGGAGTTGGGGCGAACTAAAGAAGCATAAAAGTTTGCATTGCAGGATTTGGTGGATGATGAAGAAAACACGGTTTATTTGATCTTGTCATTGATAAATTAAGGATTACGTCGTCACTACACATTACACACAAATAAAGTTGAATCTGATCATTCGCATTAAAGGATTTTTTCTTCTTTAATATGATTTGTTGCTACAAAAAAATTGGTTACATATTTATATTCATACGGAAAAGTAAATCTTATCCCTAAATGGCAATATAAGTTATAATTTTTCTGCAAGCTAAATTTTCATTATAAAACCGTTAAGCTCCTTAACCAAGAAAATGGTGAAGCGTCTCGGTAATAAAGTTTGTGAAAGGATTTTGAAAATTTATAAATCCGCCGTGCAATAATATTATAATATACATCATCTATGCAGTTAGAAAAGGCACAACATTTGAAATTGAAACGCGTGTGAAAGGTCTATAACTTGCAGGGTAGTTAAAATATTCATACATTTTCAACAACTGGAAAGATTTATAATATTTAAAATACATTACGTATATATTATAATGAGTACTTGATTACTAAACTACAAAGAGTAGAGAAAAAAAGGGAGAATCAGAAAATGTAAAGGTAAAGTTCAAGGTGTGGAGTTATCGGGTTTTCAGATTTTTTTGTCATGGCCAATTGAATTTATCCACGGTTGTATGTCACTGTTCACTATTTTGCATCTGCTGCTCGTTTTTATGTTAACAAAGTAGCACTAATCGTTGCAAAGTACGTTACATGGGAATTGAGAATGATGATGATACGGTGATGCCATTGCCATGCTCTCTTTGTAGCCGTCATAATCATCAAACAAAAATGGCAGTAGAACGAGATCCACATGTAATATTATGCAATATGGATGTATAAATATGTTGAACGTTATGTTATATAACAAAATATATATAGAAAGAAGCTCTCGTCTCATCAGTTACTGTGATATCCCACAGTTTTGCTGCTCCCAGAGAGATCCGAGTTGTAGGTTTTGTGTATGTGGAAACTAATTTGGTGTAGAAAATTTTGCGTAAACGCGTTATGTTTGGTTGAGACATGGTTTCTCATTTGCTTCTGTTCACGGAGGAATTAGTTTCTGCTGTGAAGTAAGAGGGTTCTTAGGAGTGCGTACCTTAATGCTTCATTATCAAATTTTGCTCGAATATTAGCGAGTATGATTTTTTTAAAGAACTGAAAAACAACAATTTTATGTGGACTTCAGTAGTGTGCGATGTGGGGTGTATTCAGCTTTATTCTGCCAAAGTTTGTCGTGCCTTGTCCATCATCTTACAAACTCGACATTTCATTTCTTGTAAACCAAATGGGACTAATCAGTTAAGCACGGATTGTAATCAGCAATCATCTCTGTAATGTTTATCAAAATAATTAGTTATAGCTTTAGTAGCCACAAAATTTGATGCATTTTTGACACAGTCTAGTAAATGATATGATATAAGATTTAAGATGCACGCATCATCACCCATGTAATTCGCTAACAACGAGGTTCTCAATAAGTTGTTTTTTACTGTAATTGTGTAATGTAATCCTTTCATGTATAATTGATTCAATCTATGATGTGTTGTTAGCTTTAATTTTCTTTTATAATTTAGTGTGGAAAATCAAATTAAAGTAGAGAAACTAATGATCATTGTCATTCGTATTATTCATTTGATATAATAATTATCTCAATTTACCCCGGAACCTAAATCTACAAGACAATTATATACCAAAGGAAATTGAATTTTGACCAGAAAATATGGTAAAACCATAAAACATTTGTATATATTTACAAATTGTATTTGTAAGCAAGTAAATCCAATTCATTTATATTTATCACTTGGAGCAAAACAAATCAGTCAAAACAACTCATCATCTGAAGTAATAAGTTAAAAGCCACATATTTTCTCTCGGCATTCTTTTCACAAGTTGATCCGCTCAAAGTCATTTAATTTGCCTCTAATCTACAAGTAAATCAAAGCAGAGAAAGACCACATCGGGTGAGGTGGTCAAAGTGATGACAGAATTAGGTTGTAAATCTCGTGATGGACTTTGTTACGATTTTTCATGTACATTTGTATTTGTACCGGTCGGGTCTTTTTGCTTGATGTATTCTTTGTATGTAAATGACATGCTTTTGGTCTCATTCTACAACTCTACCGCCGCGCTTCTTCTGTTTACAAGAAATACAAGAGAATAAATATTCATTCAAGAAGTTAATCCCACAGTTTACGAGATTTCTTACATTGACAGACAAAAGCATCTACTGCAAAGTTTCGTGTTACGTTTTTGTCACGTGAATATAATCGACATTTTTTTTTAATTTTTAAAAGCAGTACCGCACACGATTTCTTTATGCTACTGGCCACTGTCCAGTTTTCACTCACACAATACAGGAATTGTCATTATTACTGTAACAATGCAGAAAAACAGGATGGCACCTTTTAATGAATACCTTGAGTGTAACCTGATATAAAATGAGTAAGTATAAAGAAAAAGCACTCTTAAGGCTAAATATCTCAAATTTCGCTCAAAAAAGTCTTCCTTTTATGATGATAATAGAATGAAATTGATGCAAAACCCTACAATTAAACAATTCAATAGCAATATACCCAGTAGATTATTACAAGCATGGTGTACAGTACTCACATACCTCACATATTAGTTTGAGATTGGAGATAAAGTACAAAAGTTATTGCGGGATGTCTTACACATTTTTATTTGTAACAAGGCGTATTTCACATTAAGAATTTTACAAAGCATTCCTTCCTTTTCAATTTTGGAAGGTGTTCACATCTAATAATGTACATTAATTTTTTCCTCTCAATTGTCTGCAGTACTTGTACATTTTTGAATGTATACCTCTTTCCCATATGAAATTTACAGCGGATAAAGCAGCAGAAGTTACTACTGTTCTTGCTTTGACTTTTCGGAAGTTTTATGCAATGTGAGAGAGTAATAATTAAGGTGATATTGTACAAGGAACACCCTGAGGTCAAAAGGCACCGCAAGTGTCAACAATTACAGCCCCAAACCAAGAGTATCAATGATGTCGGCACTTTTAGATGCCTTGGAGGTCTTTCTCTCCTTCAAAATCTCCCATCCTCAGCATTGTACACTTATATGACTAACACGTATTCACACCATCTTTCTACATAAATACTAGCCCATTATGCTTTTTTTCTGAGCATTGTATTCTTTTAAAAATGTTATACAGAAGTATTTTTCTCTTCTTCTTTTCTCAATGAATCTAATTTAAAAGGTGACATTATGGTTTATATACATTTCTTTTGAAAGCTTCAACAGCAAACCCATATTTATGGGAATGACTTTTTGACTTTTGAGATATTTTTGACTTTTCTGTCTTGCAAAGATGTCCATTTTAAAAGGATTTTTAAAAACATGGAATTCTCAATTTTTATTTTTCTTCATAATATCATACAGGTATGTTTCGTTTTTCAAGAAAATGCTAATTTTGCCTCTTTTTTTGTCCATGAATACATCTAGTCATGTCATATAGCACATGCTTGAGTCATCGTAGATTTTTGTGTTTTGTATAAAATGTGCACATGTTGATATACTTGGTGATCTCTTTTAAAAAGCCAAAATGTGATTTACGAAATGGAGTGGAGGAAAGCATTGAAAGAGATACGTCATGTATTTCTTTGTAGATTGCAAACTGACAGAGAGGTTGATAGCGAACAGGCCAGTGTGTGGCCAATAACTATTTGTATTGAATATGAATGCTCAATTGAAGATCAAAGGGGGACCACCGGTATTGCATTTGAAACCGATATGTTAAACAACCCGAAGGATTTTGAATGAGTGAAGTATTTTCAATAGGCTTTAATACATAATGGTAACATTGAGCTGTAACAATGCATCGCAGCTCCCCGTCTACATCTCTCTCTCTCTACAAAGCATGCATGAATTCACAACGAAGAGGGACTTGTACAAAATATTTTTATAATACGATATGATATACATACACACATACATATTCATAAAAGCGAATTGTGAATTATGCATAGATACACTGTCACAGACAAATAAGATTTTTTCTATTGTAAAGTGATACTAAATGTTATGTTTTGTGTGTGTACCGCATCAATGCACGAATACCATACCAGGAAGACTTTATAAGCTAGGGTAACACGAATAGTGTGTTTAAATTTGGAATTGTGTCTGTGACGCAGTCCACCTTGTTTTTAAAAATAAGTATCATTTAAATAGTTTAATTTTGCTGGTAAATGAGTGTTGCGATAATTGAATTAAAAAATGATGGGAGATATTTTTAAAAAATTGGTTTGCGATAAAAATGATCTTAATCTTCAATAACTGATATGTACGTTCACTACGGTACGATGGTCATCAACTAGCTTTTACTTTTAGAAATCACTACTTCTCTACAACGCTATAAATACAATTTTATAGAATTGCTTTAACTAATTCGTAATCATAAAACAGCTTTCCCCACATCATTTCGGTGGTGGTGGTGGGTCCTCTTTATGATCCTTTTTGTGTTGAAGCACGATATGATAGTGCCATTCTTTTCCTGTATCATTTGACGTGTTGTATACATGTGTTTTCTGACAATTATGTCCATTTTGTAAATGTAATCGTCAGTTTATTGAGTCCTGCGAAGTGACATGATGTTGACACCGCCTTAGATGAATAGATAATACGTTTGACTTGATTTGATGTTTCTCCGACATCGAACGAAAATTACATCACGTCGTGCCAAACTATGATGAACACAATGATAATATGGTGCTATTAAAGGGGATACCGTATTATTGGGCATCAGTCTTTCTTGCATACGTACATATTTCAAAGGAACGTTGGCTTCTCGAGTAAAAAAATTACTTCCTCTTTAAAAGTATGCATGCTTTTAAAAACATGTTACATATTTAAATCTTTAGCGTTTACTTGGCTTAGATTCACAACATCACAAAACTACAAATTATGTTTTAGCTTTGAGGTGATATATTTAACAATCTATATTGAATTTAAAAGTAGAATAGCGGCTGATTATCATATTTGACTTCAAAACAACTGTACATTTATGAGTATTGTCTTCACATAAAACATTTTCTTTGCGCCTTAATCATGACATGCTATTCTTTAAAAAATCAGTCGTACTGTCACACTGATCAGCATTTAATGTCCAGTGAATTATCACCACGATTGTAACCTACAATAATTCATGTGTCCAACTTAATATTCAATGATTGTTCTACTCTGCATCTACATCCTTTTTTCTCCCTGTGTTGTATTTTCTCCGTATTTAGTATGCTTATGTCCCTCAAAGTTTAGTTTGATTTTCACAGGATCGTGTGGGAAAAAACTACCCACCACTTGGATGTTCTCCCTGTGTGCTATGGGCTGCAGTGGTCTTATTGGTCACACTCTTTTTGTCATGAAAATGTGCATCACCGACACGGATTTTTACATAACAAGCAGTGAGCATTCAAAATTCGAAACACTTACGCGCTTGGAAATTTTGTTCACAGGATCCTAAATAGCATGGCAGGTCAAGAAGCATTTTGGAAAATCAGAAAGAATTGAGTAGAACTGAATCGTTTTTTTCTTCATTATGTCACGCGATGCGAAACAACAAACAATTAGTAACAAGTTAAGAAAGCTGGGACATGACATGGCACCATTTCTTCCTCAAGTGGATCTTTTTTTATGTTTTATAAAGTGACTAGCTTTATAGCATTGTCTATCTCATTTTTTTTTCTTTAAACGTTACATATTTGTTCATTTGATGATGGATGAATGCAAAGCCATGAGGAATGGAGATAAACCATGTCATGTAAATACATGCGTAATAATGTGTACACAAACAAAAAAAAGTGGTCCGCCTTTTCAAAAGACAAAAATGATGTACATTTTAAGCTCTTCTCTTGACAGTAGTAGTGTCATTTGCTCTTTTTCTTTCCTCATTTCAAAAGTATCATCCTTTTATTTCTATACAAAAGAGGAAGATTAGGGATTAATATTTTTTGACTGATTACCTGTGAATGAACCTCACATATTTTTTTCTCTTCACTAGGCCTGGTGTAAACCCATCGCGTAAGAAGCACCTTATAAAATGCAATTCTATACTTCATCTTACTTATTAAGGTGACCATGCAAGGGAGCAAAAAAATAAATATAAATAAATTATTGTACAGACATTAATACCACTTCTGAACACACTTTAGCTCCTTTCTTGACATTCGCTGTCCTTTTCATGTAAATTATTGTCAATAGAACCTGACAAATATTTTTTTGCTCGTGTTCTGTATCTTATGTTCTAGTTCATTATTAATATCATCTTTAACAATTCAAAAAGGAACTACCACCACCACCGCTGCTACAAGACAAGATATTTCAAACTTTTTTTATTCTCTGCTTAACTATGTCCATCATGGGGCATTGTGCAGTTGCTGTTAATAAGCTAAAGTGCTATTACTTACAGATTAGATGAAGTGAAAAAGACTCACTCATTCACTTCTTCTCATCATAAAAAATGAGTAAAAAGTAGAAAGTAAGCACACAAACGTCATATCATTCGCGACGTGTGTGTGCTTGATACACAGCACATCATGCATAACATTTCTGTGAGTTGAAAAAAACTGCTCTGTGTGTTATTCTTGTTGAGTGAGTGCTCTCTTCTTTTCTTACCTTGATTCCCCATAAATCACTGAGTATTATGCCAAAAGCCGGTACCTAAAAAGGAACGAGGTTCGGATAAAAAACTCACATCAAACTGCGACAATCACGAAGGGGCACCAAAAGAACTTCGTTACATCATCTGATCTCTCTCACATTGCTTCATATTTGAACCACCAAAATCTGAGGCTATTTATAAAAATACACAATACCTAATATTCTTACGGGTTGGTGAAAGCCTGTGATCTGTGATATTATCAAGAAGATACACATATTTCTCACTAAAGTAGAGATGAGTTACAAGGTGTGCGGTACACTTTAATACCATCATAATGCAGTCACTAAGTTATTTTTAATTCCTTCTTTATCTTTCAAAAGAGTGATTTATAGGGTTTCTCCAAACTTATCAAAAAATTGAGAAACAATAATATTAATCGTCAAGCAGACATTTTTGGTCTTGATGCACATACATCTCCACTCCAATCTATTGGCGTTCCTCGTCAAAATAACTTGGAAATGAAGTCGCTCGAAGCATTAACCTCTCTTAAATTTTTAAAAGTTTTATTTTAGTTTTAATACATATTTTGCAAGCCTAGATCATATCCTACATTTATTAAATGAAAGATGACCCAACAATAATGAAACGGTGATTACATGTGAAATCGAAAAGGACATTGTTTTGATTTGATATCTTCCCATGAAAGCAGAAGAAAGCATTCTGAATGGAAATACCTTTCAAAAAGTCGTGTATTTTCGTTTGAATTGAAGAAGAAAGTTAAAAGATAAAAAAAATCTTAGCACCACTTTTGACATCCACATGTCCAGGGGGTTGCATACTTTACCTATCCTATTCTCTCTGGATTGCCGGTGACTGTGCAATGTGCATCAATCCCCAAGAGGTCTCGGTACCCTTTCTTTACTTCATCACAGTGATTATTACAAGTGGGCAACAATACAAATTTCATCATCAGAGTTACTAATTCACACCTGCTTCAATAGAATCACACACACCACAACCACTAAAGCAAACCAACAACATCACTTTTGTAAATACCAAAAATTACCACCAACTTGCGTTCTTGCTCTTCACTCCAAGAAGATGGACTTTAACTTCTCAAAAGACATATAAATTATCTTTCATTTCATTTCATATGGCACACATAAACACAATACAGTAATATGCAATACAACAAGCAGAACAACAGTATGATAAGATGAGAAGAAGGCAAAGATGAGGGGCTTCTTCTTTACATTCCTTTCGGAAAATTCCCATTCATTCTTCTGTTTTCTTTCAAGGAAATCTTGCTGACTACATTATTTCCTTATATTTACTAAGAAAAATGTCATCGACTTGATTTATCTCTCTTGAGAAATGTTATGGGAGAATTTCAAGAATTAAAAAGGTAAATTTATTAATTTTTTAATATATTATGTCCACGTAGTGGTGTTGGTGGTGGCACGAAGAACGGACAAGAGAGTCATTGTGTGAGCTTTGCGAGCATGTGACTTATAGTTGATGTTTATGAATAGGAACAGTAAAATGTAGCAGACATTACAATACAATGGAGTGAAGAACGTGTCCTTTTCAATCAAATGCTTCATTTTTAATTTGTCCCAGCTAATTTGGAAAAGTAATGTACGCACATGAATGGGATGAAGTATTTGATGTGATGCCCATTCTCACCTCTTCACCAACTCATACCAAAATTTCGGCCAGCCAAAACCAGCAGGAATATCCGCAAGTAGACATAATTTGTGTCTACTAATAAGGAAATTTATGTGTCCATGTGCATGTCCATCAGAAGATGTTTAAGATTGTAAGTTGTGTTTCCAGTATAGTTATAAAAATATAATTTGTTATTTGTTAGGAAAAATACATGAATTGAATTTAAAATGTTACATTTACAATAAAATAACAATTATTTTGGTCGATTGGATTGCAAAGATAGTCTAAATTAGTATTTTTTGGCTAGTATATGCATGCATCAGTTTTTAAACTTTAAGATTTTTACCATCAATCATATTTTAGCATGTTTTTTTTTCTTTAAAACCCTCTCGAAACACAAAGTTAATTCAATGTTTGGTTTTAAAAGTGACTTGTAGCAGATTAGAAGTTGTGAAGCAGGCAGCTCGGCAAAGCAAACGCCGTGCCCTCGTCGACTTGAAAAAAATATTGTAAAATTTATGGAGAGAATTGTGAATTGTATACATTTCTGATTATGTGAAAACTTGATATGTCATATATGTTAAACTTGTTACGTGAGCTTTTTGAAGGCGGGCCGAATGCAAAGGGTGTCAAAAACACATCAGGAGCAAGCAAAACTCCACCTCTCCTTTTGAGTCAACACAACATTCATGAGACTCGTTGGTAGGAATAAAATGTGAACGTTAATGAATGAGCCAGACAACCCACGAAGATGCATAATATATAATACAAAGGACCCTATAATGGAATATAAATTATATTTACTGGCATTACCATATCAGTCAGTACTAGGTAATGTTTTGATCATGCAATGTTATCTTATATCATAGCTATACTGGCAAATTCATATTTTTACCCAATCAAGATCGAGTTTTCATGCTTGATTTTTAGATTAGTTAAAAGTGTTTGATAAATGATCATCATCAGTTAAAAATGCTTTTGATGGTGGTGTGGTGATTTTTTGTTTTTATTTTTTTGTATGCCTTGTGCTTGTGAAACATTAGTAAATTGTTTAAATACTTGATATTATGATAACAATAAAATTGATAAAATGCATATTTTAAAGTCCTGATACGTATCAACCCTGATTCCGGAAAATAAACGCGAACTTTTTTTTACAACTTTGCCGATGAATACATTTCAACCTTAATAAAAAATTAAAAGTTATATTTTATGCAAGTACTTATTTGTGTTTACATTACGTTTACGAACGAATGCAGAGATTGAAAAGAGTCAGTCAGGTAGGTCCCAAAATATCAATTAGGTATATTAGATGCTAAATGTTTGTATATTGTGTATACATACTTATATGATGACCACGCACAGTGAAGTGAGTATGCATATTATGCTGAGTTCACGTAACTTTTAATATTGAATATGAAGAAAAATCTCTGACAATGGAATTAGACATATAATGTGGTATGCTTCCCCGACTGAGGGTCTGTTTCTCTCGCTCTGTTGTGTTGTCAATGGAAGAGGAAGGTAAAGAAGTATCTTAGTCTCAAACGGTGATGATCTGTTTTGGTGCACGGACGGACGGGCGATTGAAGACCTCCCTCAAGGCACCCATTCCTTAGACAGTAGGGATCCTCTGTTACTCTTCAGGAGTCTACTCACATTCATTCAGTCAACTATACTCTTGGAGAGAGCATGCACATATTTTTTTCTCGTGTGAATACATAGTTCATATATAAACGTTATGTCCAGGAGTTTCACAAGTCAGTCCAGACCGCTCGACGCCTTCAGATCAGATCATGCTCACAAAGAGAGCTACAAGCCAGCCACACTTTTTTAAACTGTGTTATTGATTGTGCCTTTAAAATTTTTTTTTATAAGAAACCAGTTGTTGAAGTTCAGTTTTTAGAATAAAATAAAATAAGAAACGCTTATAATCAAAATCTCAGCTTATAAACAAATGTGCCTTAAATAAAAGATGAGCTATTTTTAACGAAATATTAACGGATTTTGTGTTAAGTTTGGATTAGTGAATAAGTTAAACTGATAATCTAGCCAGAAAAATAGTATTTGAGCAAGAGAGGTGTTTTTAAGTGTAAAGTGAAAGTTGTTTCATAAAAAAGCCTTCCAAATGATGGCTGTATCAAGTACCCTGAATATCCGCCCAATATTTTCAACGGCATATCCCTTCCAAGGTACGACACAGAGAAAATTAAATCAGCTAACGATTGTTTTTAATTGCCTATAGTAAAATTGTGTTGGTTATCGTGGAAAGAAAGCTTTGTTGTTTATAACGAATTTATACACGCAATCGCCAACAGCACCCAATTCAACTTGTTTATCAAGCTTTCTTTAACCGTATTAAAATGCTTAATATCTTAGGTCAAGGAAGGGTGAACCAATTGGGTGGAGTATTTATCAACGGAAGACCACTTCCAAACCATGTACGTCTCAAAATTGTGGAATTAGCTGCTGCAGGGGTAAGGCCCTGTGTAATCTCAAGGCAGCTTCGAGTATCCCACGGATGTGTCTCCAAGATTTTGAACAGATACCAGGAAACAGGCAGCATTCGACCTGGAGTGATCGGAGGAAGCAAGCCCAGAGTCGCAACTCCCGAGGTTGAGAAAAAAATTGAAGAATACAAACGGGATAACCCCGCTATCTTCTCTTGGGAAATTCGTGATCGCTTGATCAAAGTAGGCCCCTAAAAATGAAGATCATAAATCAAAATTTTATAACAATTCCTTTTTGAAAACCAAACAAAAAAATGTAAATTATTTCCACAAAAAAAGTAGAGTTTTCGATCAAGCAGATCGCATATAATGCATACTTGAAGAAATTTCTTTGATTCTCAAGTCGCCCCATTTTAAGCAACAATGCAAGCATATCGTAAATTAACTTTGTTGAAGATGCGACACATGTATTTTTATGTGACGCTTTTTACCCCCTACACTTTTACAATATGCTTGAATTAATCTGTGTAGAAAAAAAAATCAAATTTTATATTTAAATCTAATTTGATTATTTTTTTGTATATATTTTTTAACGTAGGATGGGATTTGTGATAGAAATTCTGCTCCATCCGTTAGTTCAATCAGTCGTGTTTTACGTGGTGGTTCGGGGACATTTCCTTTGAAGAAGGAAGACATTTACGACTACAAAAATCAGAAGGATCACAGTATCAATAGAATCTTAGGAGGTTGGTCAATTTTTATTATTTAAGTTCCTGCTTTAACTTTTTTTTGTAGATAAATGCGACTTTTATAACTTGGATTTCTTTGCATTGAAAGTTTCTTTGGTCATTCTTTTCTTTATTCCTTTTGTGTTTTACATCTGAAGGGGCAAAATCTGTTTTACAGATTTAAATGGAACTTCCACATTTTATGAAACGTATTTTAAGTCGAAAGGATTAAAGTTTTAGATTGCATTCTAGCATGGCTGTCCTTTTTTAGATTTTTCTACATTTATTATAGAGGATATCATCATCAAATGTTATTTTTATTGTAAAAAACAGTCCTTTTGCTCTTCTTTGAAATTAAGTCGGAAATAAAAAGTAGCATTATCTCTTTAAATCACCGACGAATATGGTGGGAAGGGTCTTCTCAAACTGAATTGAATCTTCGATTCTACTCTTTTGTAAAATTTTACGATTGCTCTTTGCTTGAATAGCCTTTTGGGTGAAGATGGCATTCTTCTGGGTGCCTTTGTGAATTTGTGGAGTCAAACCTGTGTATTAGGTGCGTTGCAAGGTGTATTAACACCAAAGTCGTGTCGTGGGAATGTTTGATCTCCAGTAATGGATCTCAATTAAATAGGAAGTATTACACATTTTTAGAAAACGGAAGAACATTGATAAATATCAACAAATATATCCAACCTTTTTCATCACCACCTTAATATCTTTTGCAATTGCAATAAAAGCTTATGATTTCTCATCACTTTTAGCTTAGTTTCCTTCTTTACTATTTCGGCTTTTGTAAATGCATGATGAAAAATGATATTTTTGCTGACATCCGTGTAAAGTGGATGTTTACAAGGTTTTATTAGAGCAAACAATGGTGTCAATGCATTGAGTACAAACAATACCATTTGAAATCATTTAATCAGGTGATTCCATTGGATCTATGGATGAGTCGGATACGGAAAGCGAACCGGGCATTCCCCTAAAAAGAAAACAAAGACGATCACGAACAACATTTACGTCGGAACAACTGGAAGAATTGGAAAGAGCATTTGAAAGAACGCAATATCCCGACGTCTACACCCGAGAAGAACTAGCCCAAAGAACGAAACTAACGGAAGCTCGTGTACAAGTTTGGTTCAGCAACAGAAGAGCTCGCTGGCGTAAAACAGTTGGTGGATCTTCCTCCATGGGTCATCATCAAGGTCATACTTCTGTGACAAATTCCGGTTTTAGTCCTATACCGTTGGCAGTAGGTTACCCTCCTTCAGCCGCTGTAGCAGCGGCAGTTGCAGCGTCAGCATCTTCCTCAGCAGGATCCACGGGTTCGGCATCATCACCTTTGGGAACCACAACAGGCCACCATTCTTCATCAGCCACATCAAATGCCCTTAATTATGGGAGTGGTAGTAATGCGTATTCAAGTGATAATATACAATCATCATCATCCAATTCCACCGTTTGTCATCCTAATTCCCAAGCCGCTCATTGGGTTACTAGTGGTGGTCGATCATCCCACTCCCATGGACATCTACTTTCTCAGAATCATTTTGGGACGGGTGACTCTCAGGTAAAAAACTGACTTTTTGACTTTTTCTGATCTAGTAAACTTGCTACATTGACAAAAGTGAAGTTCACAATTCACAATAATAATCCTTTCTCAAGCCTATTGTACACTTGGCAAAAGGGTGTATCCAGTTTGCTTTTTGTGCGTGTGAATATGTGAGGTATTCAGCTGGGCTTATGGCTTTTGTATGAGAATCGAGTCACAAAATGCACACATTCTCCAACAATAACCTTTTATGATGGTTTCTTGTATAACAATGCAAAAGGCAATGATGAAACTGATATTGTTAATGATCTGATGACAAGAAGCTAGTGGAAGTGATGATTGAACACATCCATTAATATCCTTTTTCTTGTTTATGAAAAGTGTAGTGAAGGAATTTTCATAAAATTCCACAAAAAAACCAACTCCCCCAATGATCATTAACTTTTGTCAATTGACCACCACCGACCACCCAGAACCAATGTGCCAATAATCTCATTACATGCTGTTGCGATTACATATTCTATTCAAAACTTTAAACAAGTTCATCATTTTCACATGACATCTTCTCTCTTCATTTTGCCATTAATCACATTACATAACAAAAAGTAAACAATGTGCACATTCTTTGCCTTGCAATACGAAATCCTCCTAAACAATTTTAAACCCCAAGACAATCCTGTCCTGTCCCAATCCACATTAAAAATTTTATGAATTTATAATTTTAGATGATGAACTTCTTGTCCGGAGGAAATACAAGTGGCACTGGAGACTTTAATTCGTCTGGCCATGGTCACAATGCTAATGTGTCTAATGGGACTTCAAACGGAAACAGTGGTGGGGCGGAGGCATGGTCAGCTACCTGGAATTCACCCCATCAATTCACTCCTGACAACTACACCAGGTAGGTCTCCTCAAAAAACCAAAAAAAAACATCATCATGATTGCTTTGCTTTTTTTCGTCAATTTCTTCTCGATTACTTAACGACGCATTCACAATACTCTTTGCGCACGTATATGCGGTAGGGATGATGATTACCTAGCAAATCATATTATTTTACCGTTCTGAGGTCTCAAGTACATAAATGTCTTATTTGAAATATGAACACACATGAATATATCATAGATAGATAGACACATTCGCTGTAAAGTAAAACTTTGCTAAAATATATAAAAGTATGAAATCCGTTATGTTAGGAGATAAGTGAACTACTCAAGGCGTTTTTTACCTTGTCGTACGTGTAATGTATGCTTATGGAATTGTTATAATTATAAGTACACCACCAAACCAACCAACCACCAACACCATGTCATCTTCATCATCACCATCACCAACATATTTTCTTGGTTTTGGTTGTTCATTGTCTGCTTGCTCGCTTTTGGATGACGTGTGAAAGCATTCACTTTAGGTGGACGGCACTCTCTCGACGAATCTTTTTTTTGTGACAGGGAGAGATGTAGAAGATGAAGAAGGTGAACACAAAAAAGAATTATTATTTTGTACGATGAATAGTGTTTTGAAGCATTTTTACTTTCGCACAACTGAACTCTAATAGAATTTTTCAATTGATGTCGACTCAGCTTGAAATCTAGCCAAGTGAAGCAAATAAGCACAAAAGGATATAATTCCATAGAATAGTGTAATAAACAAAATGTAAAGAGCATAATATACCAAAAATATTCATAATAAGTAACGTTTATTTTTTTGCCCGTAAGCATTCTTAAGATTATTATTTTGGTGGGCACGACAGGTACAATCTTATCATAATCTGTATAATGGCAATAATAATGACGATGAAGAGGCGCTTTCAAAATATTGCCGACAAGAGTAACAAAATGTCTTAATGTAACTTGACTTTAATTTGAAAACATGAAATCAAAATCGTCATAACTGATTTTCTTTGTGGATTGCGATGAATTGGTTCGTTACATTTTGGAAGGATTCTATTTTCGATGGAATCATTTCTTTCACGTGGTTTCCAAAAAATCCTAGTCTTGTCGATCATGACGTGCATTTTTTTGATAAGGTAAATAGATTAGTTGCATATTCCAACCATTTTATTTTGCTTGTTTGCTCATTATGAAAGTATTTGATGTGCTGTAAAGTTTAGATTTAGATGTTTGATATGATTACTAATTTGATTTCCGCATTATAGGCTGTTCCAAAACGTTTCAACGTCAGTTTATAAATTTTTAGGTTTATAATAATACTTATTGAGCTGTAGGTCCGTTAAATTCTATTGTTCTACTGTATGCAATAGAAATCATATCATACCATCATACCTATTGGCAATTGGTATAACATATTTTTAGATCTACGTTAGTACAAGTAATAGTAATAAATCAGTATTTCATAACAATTTTTTGTTTTAAATCCATTTCGAAATTGAATTATGAAAAGACAACAAAGATTTGTGTACCAAGGTTCTCACCAGTACGATGCGTTCCGTTAAAATTATGTAGATTTCTGCTAAGATTTGCCTGAATTATTTCTAAGCGTACATCTAGTAATTAACATGTTGAATAACAAAAAAAAATATGTTTTCATTTCTAGCATGATGGCAGCCAACATAGCCTCCGCAAACAACGACATGTTTGCATCCTCAATGTTACCTTATCATCCTCATCATCATCACGGACATCCCAACCCACTGACTGCTCAGTTTGGGACCTCACAGACGTCAACCATGTATAAAAACTATGCGGTAGCTAAAAATCCTCAGGCTCTCGGTTTGTTTTAACACACAAAAAAGCAGGTAGTCAAAAAAAATCTCTTGAAAAGGAAAAAAAGGGAGCTGTCTGCCACCCTTGTAAAAGATGCTCCCATTCAAAACTAATCATTCAAACAATTTTTCTCTCATCCAACCTAACACCAAGTCTTTCAATTCCACAT